>VDFB02230854.1:0-15870 GCA_007258455.2 Sequoia sempervirens | reverse complement strand
TGGAGTTAGACATGAAAGTCTTTACAGGGTCTGCACACGTCCTTTACAAGCATTGGTTCATGATTCTTCAAGTCTATGTGATCTTTGGCATCGGAGATTGGTTCACCTACACTTCCGAGCCTTACCTATCATGGAGAAGATGGTGTCGGGCCTTCCTAAGTTCAACCAGGAGCACGAAGGTACTTGCAAGGGTTGCGCTTTGGGTAAGAATATAAAAGCTCCTTTTCATAGTAGAGAAAATAGATCTAAGTGTATTTTAGACTTTATTCATTCTGATTTATGTGGTCCTATGTCTGTTCCGTCTTCGAGTGGATTCTTGTATTATGTTCTTTTTATTGATGACCACTCTAGGAAGACTTGGATTTATTTTTTGAAAACTAAAGAGTCTGAGGAAGTGTTAGATAGGTTTAAGGAATTTAAAGCCTTGGTAGAAAATCTTTCTGGTAAAAGAATTAAGGTCCTCAGATCTAATAATGGTGGAGAATACACCTCTGGCAGTTTTTGGAATTTTTGTATTGATGCAGGGATTAAGAGGGAGTTTTGTGTCCCCCTATAATCCTCAATAGAATGGTGTTGCAGAAAGAAAGAACAGGACAATCGTGGAAGCAGCAAAGGCCATGGTCCATGATCAAGATTTGCAAACCTTCTTATGGGCAGAAGCTTCCAGGACGGCTGTATATGTTCAGAACAGAAGTCCTCATAAGATCTTGGAGAATATGACTCCGGAGGAAGCCTTTACAGGGAAGAAGCCTGAAGTCAGTCATTTGAGGATCTTTGGATGTCCTGTCTATGTTCATGTTCCAAAGGAAAAGAGAACTAAGTTGGAACCTTCTGGCAAGAAGGGAATATTTGTGGGCTACAGTGAGACATCAAAAGCCTACAGAATATACATTCCAGGACAGAAGTTGATCGAGATCAGTAGGGATGTCACATTCGAGGAAGATGTTGCATTCAGGAGATCTAGGGGCATTCATATGGAGATCGATAATGAAGAGTCTCCTCAGGATATGGAAGTTGACCATACTCCTGAGATTCAGAGGGAGATTTCAGAACCAAAAGAAGATATTGATCCTGTTGAACCCTTGGAACCTACTGATGGGCCTACTGACATTGTTATTGGGAGAAAGAGACCTCTATGGGCCAGGCGTACTATGCAAGAGGCTGAAAGTTTTGCAGCTCCTAGAGGCACATTCAGAGAAAGTAAAAGGCCTCATAAGTTCTCAAATTATGTTTCTTTAATGAGTCAGATTATTGAATCTGAGCCTACTTGTGTTGAGGAAGCATCTAGTCTTCAAGTTTGGGGAGATGTTGGCGGCGCGTAAGAGTATCGGCCTCTAAGAATGATGTTTGGGACATCATTCCTAGACCAGGGCAAGTCTCAGGGTATCTTCTAAATGGCTCTTCAAGATCAAGCATGCCGGCAGATGGGGAGCATTGAAAGGACAAAAGCAAGATTTGTGGCTCGGGTTTTCTCGTAAAGAGGGAGTTGATTATGAAGAAACAGGCTTTGTTCTCGTTGTCCTCGCTATACTTCAGTCAGAACCATCATTGCTATTGTTGCATCTAGAGGATGGAAGATTCACCAGATGGATGTGAAGACAACTTTTCTCAATGGAGTAATTGAGGAAGAAGTTTATATAGAGCAACCCGATGGATTTGAGGTTCATGGAAAGGAGTCACATGTTTGCAAGTTGAAGAAGGCCTTGTATGGTCTTAAGCAGGCTCCTCGTGCTTGGTACGAAAGGATTGATCGTTACCTGTCAAGTTTGGGCTTCTAGAAGAATGATGCTGATTCAAATCTCTACTTCAAGGTAATCAATGGTGATGCATTAATATTGGTCTTATATGTTGATGATTTGATTCTTACTAGAGAAGATCACCTAATTCTCGAGTGCAGGAAGGAGTTGACTTCGAAATTTGAGATGAAGGACCTTAGGCTCATGCATTACTTCCTTGGATTAGAAGTCTGGTAGAAACCAAATGAGATGATTCTAAGTCAAGGGAAGTACACCGCTGATATACTTAAGAGATTTGGTATGATAGATTGCAAATCCATGTCTACACCTATGGAGACCAACCTACATAAATTGAAGGAGGTTGCAGCTAGTTCAGACTTGGTGGATCCTACATTGTACGATAGCTGATCGGGTCCTTGATGTATCTAGTTAGCACTAGACTCCCATATTTGCTATGCAAAGGAGTGCACTTAGCCGCCTTTATGTGTGATCCGAGACGTACACATCTTGTTGCAGCTAAACATATCCTCGGTAGATACTTGCACTAATACGCTTGGATATGGGTTGAGGTATTCTTAGATGCGCACTTGGAGTTACATGGCTATACCAGATTCTCGACGCGGTGTGTCACGCCAGATCGAAGAGCACCTCTCCGGGTTGTTGTAAGGTTTCCGCTTTGGGTTCCGCTTATGATTTCCGGTGTAGCAAGAAGCACTAATCAGAAAGATTGAGTACGCAGAGACAGAGTATATTGCAGCTTGTATGGCAACTGAGAAGCTATCAGGGTTTTCGTAGTTTCTCCTTTGTAGATTGTTTGGACAATCAATGGAGCCTACTATCATTCATTGTGATAATCAAAGCTGTGTGAAGCTGTCAATCCCGTTCCATGACGCAACTGCCATCGTTGAGATCAAATACCACTACATTAGAGATATGGTATCGAGGAAGGCTATACAGTTGAAGTATATTAGCACTGATGAGCAGACGGCGAACATTCTCACCAAGCCTCTCTCCAGAATAAAGTTTGTGTACTTTCGAGATAAGCTTGGTATGGTGGAGAATCCAGCCTTATCTGAGAAAGAGTCTCAGTATCAGTGATAGCCTATAATGAGTTCTTCTCTGTGGAGAGAAGTTTGAGGTGAATCCTTTGTTAATGCATTTTCCTCGAAAATCGAGGAATTTTAAGGTGCAAGCCCTAATGCATTTCTATTTGAGATTTGAGGTGAAAGCCTTTGTTTCCACCCTCTGAGCTGAGTCATGGTGGATGTCATGTGTGAGACTCCATGACATATGTTGTACTTGTGTTTCACCCTTTGAGAGAGTCATGGTGAAAGTCACGTTGAGGTGACAACATCACGCAAGTGATGAACACTTGTACTTACCATAGTATGGTTGTAGCCATTATGGTTGATATCGTGTTGAGGATATATCTAATATCACGATGAGGTGATATTCTTCTTTTCACATTTGGTTGTAGCCAATGTGATAGACATCACGTTGAGGTGATATGTCTTGTGCAGCTGGAAGTATCCTCCCTAGCTGAGAGGGAGTGTTGTTGATAACAGCTTCGTACGTCTTCTTCCAGCCTAGATCGAATGTCAATTAAATGATAGCCTTCGTCTATTTAATTGTTGGAGGCAATTTCATGTGAAGACACGTCTTTTGATAAATGAGGCTTAACATATATTTAATGAAGAAAATCGAGATTAAATGAGGAGGCGCGATTTTGTGTTAAGCCGACTTCTTGTTTATTAAAAGATATATTTCTTGGAGGCCGACTTTGAGATTAATGAAGGGTCACTTCTCTTATCCACTCTTGTATATATGTTCGATGAGTTCTCTCCATCCAGCATTCATTCATTCAAGTATAGTTCATCCTTCATCAAAGTGCGAATTCTTCACAAGGCAGTGTTATATTCTTAGAAGTCTGAGTTCTTCATTAGTGAATTTGTCTTCTCTTATTGCTGTGTTGCATCATCTATTGGTGCTAGTATTTGGGCCTAAATCTGGCCTCTTGTAAGAAGATCATTCTTGTGACAATTTCAATATATAAGTGATATATTGTTGCTGGGTTTTTTCTCCCTCAAGAGGAGGGTTTTCCCAGGGTATCCGCTGTGTTATTGTGTCTGATTTGAATTAATTTCTGTGCTTTAAATCTGATCTTAAAATTTACAGCCCATACATATGCGAGCAACTCGTAAATTTCAGTATGTAGTGAACAGTCAATTGGATAGGATTACCTGACATTTGCAAGATTTGAAGGATCCCTTTGGTGTTTATGATAAGTTAGAGTTGTAAGATACTCTTTCTAGATCAGCCAATGAGGAAGATCATGATGTAGAAGACTCTACTCATTATTTTGATGAAGATCCTTTGATGGAGCATAATGATGACCTAGTTTCTACACATGGATGTAACGAAGAAGAGGCCATGAAGGAAGCTGATTTGGAGGTACACATTTATTAAGACCAAACAAAAACTTTGCAGGGAGGTGATGGGTCTCATCAGCCACGTCACTTGGAAGGACAATTGAAGGTAAACAAAGGTAAGATTGTGGCAGCCCTAGCTCATTTTGATCATGTTCATAAGATGATGGCGGGTTTGTGTTGGAAGGCTCTAGGGAATCATGCAGATTTTGAAGGAGGTATATCTCTTGATGACTTGCACGAACTCAAGGAGGCTCTGGTGGTAGCGAAGTCAAACTACCTACAGTTACTTGCCAACAGAGATCATCTCTTCACACTTGGTGAGATTCACTCGGATGCTTTGAGAAGAAAAGAAGATGAGGTGGACAAGCTCACCCTTGAGCTTAAGGATATATTGAATTCTTTGAGGAGCACTCAAAGGGCTCTTCAAGAATCAGAAGATCATGAGGATAAGCTTTGTTGGAAGATGACAAAGGGTGGAGACATGTAGGAAGGACATAGAAGATCCCATGATGAAGTCATGAGAATAAAAGAGATCTATACACATGAAGATTTAGCTTGCAGCCATGGGACAGAGTTTGTGACACATGGTACACTTGATTTGTACTTGGAGACGTCTCATGGACCAGCACTTGTTGATAACCATCCACTCATGGAAGGAGAGATAATTGAGATTGAGGAAGACATCACTCTAGAGCATGAGGTAAGGACTGATTTTCTGATGTATGACAGCACTCCCTTATCTTCACATTATCATGTTATGACAGCAAAGAGGATCAGCCTTAGGGCTTATGATTTTCATGAAGAAACTCATGTTGGACCAGCACTTATTGGAGAACATGAAGACAAGGAAGAGGACGGGATTGAAAAGCTAGAGGATGGCATGATAAGACTTGACAGCACGTCTGATTTTCTGATTCATGACAGCAGTCCTATTCCTTCATTCATAACAGCCACTTCACATGAAGAGAATAAGGGTGAAGAATCTTCCAAGATTGGCACTTGTGATTTGGTTATGGGGCATAAGGAAGATATGGAAGATTCAAACCACAAGAAGTCTGAATTTGTTCACCCTACCCTAGAGGATGTCAAGAGAACTCAAGTATTGTGTGACGGTTGCTACAAAGAGCAAAGGATGCTAAGATGTTGGCTGCCCAAGCAAAACAGCATTTGCAAGAGGTCAAGGAACGTTGTAACCAGCTAGATCAAGCAAAGAGGCAAAAGGAGTCAAACCTTAGATCTCTATTTCTTCCAAGGGAAGAATGCATAGTGGTGGAGCAAGCAAAAGAAAAGTCTCTTGAAGAAAGCAAGCAAGAAGAGTATGCAGATTTGGGTGGACAAGTGGAAACGTAAGATTCAGAAAATTTTGCTCATGTACCTGATTTGCATCATGAGTTAGTCGCTCATTGAAAATTTTATATTCTTGTGAAAGCATACAAAATTGTGGTTTCCCCAACCACAAAGACGAGATTAAACTCCTAATTAAGGAAGGCTCCCCCTAACTAAAACAAAACTAATATGGGGGTAGAATCGCTCCTCTTATCGGCATAAAGATTATATTCTTTTCACTTCTCAAAGTAAAAAGAAATAACAAATGTTAATAAACTTATTATTACAAATGGCTAAGTGCAAAGGAAATCCAAGAAAGAGGAAATAAAGCCTTTGAAAGCACAAAGACTTCCGTCACTTCCTCCGTGACTCTGGAAAAACAACCAATAAGCTGCGAAAGTCTTGGAGGAATGAGATCCTATCTACCCATTTTAGAATGATTATTTAATGAAAATATACAACATAAAACAGCACAAAGTCTGTGACTACGATGTATCTTTTGATTACTCTAAATGAGAACTACTACGAGCACAAAGTCTCACAGTTCTTCTCAATTTCTAATACTAACTACAAATTCAACTTTCAACATTTACAACACAAAGACTGCAAATATTTAAATTGAATCTCTCTTCAACAATATTCCACAATTCTCAAGTAGTTACAAAATGATGCTCCAAAATGACATAAGAACATGAAGGATGCAAAATGAGAATTCAGTACAAAGTCTGAAATTCTAACTTCTTGATATTACTTGAAAATTCACAATTAATAACTATAAAGCTCAAAGACTTTATAAGTACAAAATTCTGCAGAGATTTCTTGCTTGCTAAAAAGATATATTTACAAAGGACCCTCTCAAGTATTTATAGGAGAGAGGTCATGAGAAAAAGGTGGGAGGATCCCAACTAACTTGAGAAATTCTCTCAACCACCAACTCCTTGCAATTGACTTATTCCAAATTACAATCCTAATTTATCTTGACTTGTAATTTGATTACATGTAATTACAATCTTCAATAATGCGAGTAGCATGGCCACTTGCCATTACAATTTCTGACTTTACATGTAATTTGTCAAAACAAAATTACAAATGCATTATTGAAATTATTCTAAGTGTCCAAGACACGACTCTAACTACATCATCCTTCATCTGCGATGATCTTCATGCTGCTTCAGGATTTTAGAACTTGAAATATTCAGGATTGGTGAAGACATCTCGAACGGGAATTTGCATTCTTAATGATCTTTGTGTCCTTGGCGAACTTCAACCTTATCACAAGCTTGGAGTAGTACCATTTCTTTAGGAAGGAAGTTCTTCTCTTCGTTACGTTCTTTTTCCATGCTTGATTTACTTTTTCCTTAGATGGCTTCATGAGGATTATTGACCTTCAGGCTGCTCCATGAATTACTGTTGTATCTCTTCTTCTTTTGTTCACTTGATGAAGAGCCCATAACACCTTATTCAAGATGAAATTGTTATAAAACGATGCCCATGCCTTGATTTGTTGGTTTGATAGATCATGTGTGTAAACAAGACTGACAAGGGACGGGATAAATTGATGCAAAAATGGGCTCACAAGTGAATTTCGGGTTTTGGAAGGTTGACAGCAAGTAAATAGTGTATTTCGGGATTTTAGGAAACCATTGCAAGTTTATTTTCTTGTGCTAACTTGTAGTTGCATTTTAGACAAAAATGCCCTACTTGCAATTGATTGGAAAAATCCTGATTTGCTTTCTAGGGCATTTTTATTCTTTTCTTCTTTTCTAGAAAATGGTAATGAGATGGAATGAAATGTGAATGTGAAATGAAATGAGATGAAGGTCAATTGAAATGGAATGAATGAAAGGCGAATGAAAAAGGGAATGGAATGAATGAAAGATAGCTGAAAATGAATGGCGTTCAAATGAAGGTAGCCTAGCTAAAAACACGTTTTGAAATGGAAAGGCAAATGTATGGCGTATGAAATGAGAATGACATTTTTTTTAAATGAAATGAAAGGCGTTTTCATAAAACGCGTTTTGTAATGGAATGAATATGGAAAACGCCTATTTGAATGAAGGTAGAATGGAAATGAATGGCGTTTGAAAATGAAAAACGTGTTTTCAGCAATGAACATTTCCATCAAATGCAGATTCAAACTCACACAAAGGCGCCCTAATAACAAAAGATTTCAAAACATTAAAATGAAGAGAAACAACAAAAATAAAGAGAAACAGATCTGCAACAAGGGAAATCGGGCTTTCAAAAGGCCATTACAAGTTTTCTTTAAATCAAATCGGAATTTTTATGACACATTGCAAGCTTAAAAAACTCAAATCGGGCTTTTCAAGGCACTTTACAAGTTAATTTTTCAGAAATCGGACCTTTTTAGAGTCATTACAAGTGACTTTACTCAAATAGGAACTTTTAAAAGTCATTACAAGTGACTTTAAGTGAAATCGGAACTTTTTTAAGTCATTGCAAGTGACTTTAAATGAAATCGGAACTTTTTCAAGTCATTACAAATGACTTTAAGTGAAATCGGAACTTTTTCAAGTCATTGCAAGTGACTTTATGAAATCGAACTTTTTAGAGTCATTGCAAGGACTTTAAGTGAAATCGAACTTTTAGAGTCATTGCAAGTGACTTTTAGTGAAATTGAACTTTTAAGTCATTGCAAGTGACTTTAAGTGAAATCGAACTTTAGAGTCATTGCAAGTTTATCATTTTAACTTGTAACCTTGGTCAAAATCTCCTACTTGTAATCAGATTATGAAAACCTGATTTTCAGCCAAGGGCATCATTTTTGTAGAAAATGATAATGATGATGAAGAAAAATGGTAATGGCAAATGAATATGAAATGAAGGCAAGTGAATGAAAAACGAAATGGAAAGGCGAATGAAAGAGAGAGAAAAACGTTTTTATGAATGAAGGGTGAATGAAGTATGATGGTGTATGAAAGAGAAATGAATGAAGGGTGTGTGGAGTGAAAAAACGCATTTTCAGCCATACACTTTTTTTATAATATGCAATCTCAATCTCCATAGAAAGGCAACCCAAGAACAAAAGATTTAAAGCAACAAAAACAGAAAAATAAAAAGCGCCTTGAACAAACTCAAATCTGCAAAAATGGGGCAATGGTAGAGCAAAAATGGGGAATTTAATAAAGTTGCAGACCTTGCCAAGTGTTCTTCATGCCAAAATCTCTTCAATCGGGGTACATATGAGCAAGATCAAGCTACAAAATTCACAAAAACACTTGCAAAACTCATTTTGGGTTTTTTTGATGCTCATTGCAAGTAAAAAATATAACAAATAACTTCAAAAATGCCTTTTACTTGCATTTCGGGTTTTTAGAGACTCATTGCAATTTTACATTTTGTCAAATAGAAGAAATCGGACCTTTTAGCTCATTTGACAATTTCATTTTAATAAAAATAGGTATTTTTAGACAACTTAAGCAAAATCGGAACTTTTGGAAGTTTTAGCAATTTTCGAGATTTTTTGGACATTTAGCAATTTTGCTCTTAGGCTTAAATTTCCCTATTCTGCTGAGTTGCCTAAAAAACCCGAAATTGACCAAAAACACACTAAAAATGACTCAGAATTTCATGAAAACGGACAAGAGTGAGTGAAAAATGTTAGCCAAAAGGACTATAGACCCAAAACTGAAATTTTCTAACCTTTGCACCTCGTAAAACGTGCCTTAGAAGAGAAAATCTTCAAATTTTATCAAAATTTTGATAGGTTATCTCAATTTTTAACAAGTCAAAAATGAGGGACAACATTGCCTTTGTTTGAGGGTCCCTTGAAGGCCCAAACCCCAGAGGAGGTTATTAGAGAAGCTGAGTGATACACTTAGTGAATCAGCCACTAGTGTCAAAATCATTCACATGATGAGGGAGTCATAAGTGTTCAATTTGTGGTGATTCATTGGTCTTTCTTTGAAAAGTGTTGAGTTGGTTGGTGCATGCTGTGCAACCCTATCATCTTATTGGATTCTTGGTAGTGTTGGAGGCTGCCCATTCCAAAGATTGCGATGCATGTCATGAGACACTTGCATTTATGTGGCATACTTTTGAGCCTAGATATGGAGACATTGCTATTATTTGTGATTTTGAGGCACTAATGTTTGCATTGCAGCTGGAGTATGGCATTGGATGTAGATTTGAGCATGTTTGCATTGGTGTTCCAGCCCCAGTTGGTGAGAACCTACTCCCTACATTCACAGGAGATGGCTGTTCTACTTTATGGAACATGGATTTCTTGCATAACTCTTGGAGGACAGCGACTGTTCGGGAGTTTGGAGGAGAGTTGCATCATCTCCTCACCATTGGAGGGTTGATACTCTATCATCCTATGACCTTGGTGGTGATACTTTCATCCACATAGGTCTGATTTTCAGTCACGAGGTTGTTGTTCTGATCCATATCAGCAACATAGGAGGAGTTGTTATGCATTTCCTTTCACCTATGTTGGGTATTCCTCACATCCATGGGAGATCTATAGGAGTGGGAGGGGGTTTTTGTGTTGATAACGCTTTGGGATGCTTCCATCTCCTCATGTCTGATGGATGCAAGGATGTGGTGATTTGGGATCCAGGTAGTGGCATCATTGACACACATTTTAGTTGGAATTTTGATGAGTTGTTTCACAACTCACAGGGCATTGATAATTGTATCAAAGTGGAGCAGCGAAATCTTGGAGACTTGTGTTTGTGTTTCAAAGTTTGCATTCTTCATCACTGGTTAACAGGCGTGGCTTTCGTCAAGGCTTCAGATTGGTCTAGTGTTTGGTGTTTGATGGGTTTTACATTCTTGAAGGATGGAGCCTTTGGAGATTTGGAGGATGCAGGTTTGTTATTGCTTGAGAACAAGCAATCTTGAGAAGGGAGGACTATAATATCCCTGAATATTTGGTTTGAGCCTTGCATAATTAGAAAACATAATTCTTTATGGCTCAACAAATTTTCCTTGGCATGGCGGACAATGGAAATGCATTTTCATGATTTATTATTATATTTGGAGGCACCAAAATATTTTATTACTTTTCCAAGGAGTTGGATGAGTGGAAAATTGAAAAATAGATATGTTAAATTCGAAATTGAGTGCCCAAATTGGGTTGGCCGAATTGGAGGGAAAAGGTGAAGATATAATACAAGTTTTTTGAAGGCACTTCATATCATATTGGAATTGTTATTTCTATTGCTTTGGACTTCACTTTTGAGCAACTTATTCCAAGGACGAAAACCCTTGAAAATAAAGGGTGAGTTGGATGAAAATCCAATCTCATCTTGGGAAGACTTCATAACGGACGTCTACTTGTGCTTCATTGCTATTTGGCAAAGGAGAAGAGCAGAATTCCAAATCAGATTTGAAGAAGACATCATTTGGCAAGATTTGTTGCATATTGACTAGGGTTTCACCCTAGGTTTGAGCGCCACTACCTAGAGAAGGAGCACCTTGCTTTTGGAGGGCGATATTGATGTTTGATGGGAGTTAGGGTTTGATAACATCTTCAGAATTGTAGCAGCAGCAGATCAGACCTAATTCACCATTGTTTGTATAGTGATTTTTGGTGCTTATTGTCATCATTGCTTAGGGTCTTGCCCTACATTTTGAGTACCATCATTCAGAGTTGTTCGGAGGGTTGTTGTGCATCAATTATTGTCATTTTGGAGCAGCAAAATACTAGCAGACTTATTGCAGACCTGAGTGATCAGATTTGGAGCAGATCTCCTTGTTGTTGAAGAGTGGAAGACATAGGGTTTCATGCCCTAATAGGAGCGCTGCCCTTGGGAGATCATTTCTATCGATTTCTTGGGTCATTTGCTATTGGTTTTTGGTATGTACAAACCTAATTTAAGGTCTAATTTGTAGCAGCAGACTTATGGGATAATTTTGGGCATGTTTGAGCCCATTTTGTGTTGTAGTTGCATGGACAATAGTTCTGATTTTGTAGTAGCAGTTTGGACAAATTGAGAATTAGATTTATTTCATGTTTGTATGGTCATTTTGTTGTTGTTCGGTGCTGGTTATGTTGTGATTGAAAGATAGATATATTTACCCTATTGTTTGAACATTGTGGAAGCATATATGTTTGTTGTTTATACTTGTTTGCAATCAGAAAATACATATCAGAATCTAGGGTTTTGAGCAGAAAATAAAAATGCAGAAATTTAGGACAGAATTTTGAGTTTCAAAATCAGATTTTTAAGGCAATATCCTAGTTGGGATATTTCAAACCTAATATGGGAGGATTGTTGGAGTCAATGTCGATTCACATAATAGCCCTACCTAGATGATCTAATGCTCTTCAACCTGGATTTATGGCATTTCTCAACCAAAAAGAGTCTTCTGGAGTAGAAACAGCTGCTACAAATGTGCATTAAATATACTGCTACTGCAAATAATTCTTGCAGCCTTAGGCAGGGACTGCACCTGCATTGTAGTCCTTGTTTTTATGTTTTTCAAATATATATTATATAACATTAAATATTATATATTTATTAACATAATGATATGTTATTGTAATGGTAGAATTTGTATATCTATTCCAATTTTAGTTTAGTTTTAAACTTATTTTAATGAAATGATTTAATATAATTATATATAGATAAATGGGATAATTTTTGTGAAGTTGGACTTATAATCTAATCCCTCAACCCTTTCTATTTACAGTCCTTTTTATAATTTAATTTTAATCTCATCTTTATCTGCACTTATTTCTATATATCCACAATTTATTATATCTAATCAGGCACTTACACCCATACATTTATTACCCACCTCAAATCTAGCATCATTTTACCCTTGGTCAATCCCACACCACGTGTGATTGATCGTACACAATGCAGAATTGACCCAAATTCAGATTCCAAATATTTACCAACTCTCACCTATTCCACTCACTATTATGACGCAAATGAGAAAACAACAATTCTATCTATCTGACGAAATTTGCAGCGAACATCAACTATTTTGACAATTCCGTTTTTCAAAATAAAATCCCATTTCAAATTGAGAAAACTATGTTGGTCATTCAATTAATAAAATTTTCACAGCCATACAACTTTTAATAGCACTCCATTTAAATGACATCAAAAATTATGAAAACAATCTTATTAATTTAAATTATTTGTTTTACAACCTTTGTCTTCACTACTCAACTTATTTCCATTTGATTTCCTTTATTCAAATTCAAAAATTGCTGGCTCAATTCTTATTTCACCTGCTATGCCATATGGAGCTCACCTCCAGCATTTCTCTGTGCATGCACTATGCCTCCACATTCTTATTGTTGCAGCCCATATTATCCTCTACAGGAAACATATTAATGAACTCCAATTTAAACTGAGTCAATTCTTCAAAAACTGAATTTTTTCCCATAGGACGACCACCATTTCATCTTAATTTTGCTGCACTTGCCTTGCAGCTGTGGCGCGATCTCCTCCAGCTGGCTCCTTTGTTTTACCTGCTCTCCAGCTAACCTCCCCTTTCCACCACCTATTTGCAATTTTCTATGGGGATTTCCCTCTACCATGGGCAGCCTGCATTTTCTTATTTTTTCCCCAAAGCCACCTCCTCCTGTCTTGCCTGGCGATTCAATTTTTTTATATTTATGCTGTGCTCTTCAATGAGCCGTGACCTGTCCATTCCTCTTCTCAAACTGATGGATAGTCTTTTGTTTTAACTCGCATTAATGTATTTTATAAAATTTTATTTTCCCTCAATGTCACGGCTTCTTCATTTTCCATTTTCTCTCTGCACTAAATAGGTATCACTTCTCTCTTTTTCGACTTGAAGGTTAATCAACACGATGAAGTAGTTTTTTTTCTATATTTAACAATTGTCATTAATCATATGCTTCTTTCAATGAAGATTGACAATTTAAAATACTTTGAAGATGTGCACAAACAATTATGGAGAAAATCAATTGATGCGACTGTGCATACCACCGGTGCTCGCAAGCGGAAAAAAAACTTAAAGTTTAAATTAGGTGCCCACAAATAGAAAAACTTGTGTTCTTCGTTTCACCTGAAAATTCTGCCCAAATGTGAGTTATTCCCTCAAGTCCTTTGCAAAAGTATTCCACTAACCCTCATAAATTATGAAAATTTAAACTTAATATAAATCGGCGACACCCTTTTGGCATTCACAACGCAAATTTCCAGAATTAATTTCTCCCAAATGGTGAAAGATATGACTTCGATTATTTTTACACATTTGACATGGTACCTCCAAGAATGCCCCTGCAAAAAGATTTTATTCTATCTCTTACAATTTTTTGGGAATAAATTTCACAAAACTGCCTACACAGTGTTGAAACTGTGAACTGGCGAAAGTTTGATTCTTGCAATTCTTTGTTGACTTTGAAGTTTTGTGATGCAAGAGATGTCAATGACCACCAAACCAAAACTGAAACAAACAACTAAAAAAAAAAAAATTTGAGTGATGCACGTGCGCCCGGATGCTCCTACATCATATTATGAGCTGAGTTGGCTCATGTTTGCACAATTTATCATGATGCTTTAGTATCAAAATACATTCAATGTGTATCATTTATCATCAGTTCCTCATTAAAAATCCTATGCATTAAAATGAGCATCAGTCTATGAACATTTCATTTTAGAGTATTAAATAGAATGCAATTTTGCATCCAATTATTCTATGACATTTGCATGACTTAAGAGTGCTATCTTTGATCATATACACATCCATAAACCTAGTCTAATTAAGAGGGTATACATAGGAGAACTCGACATTTGCAATCTAGTGATCTCCTCTGTGGTATTTTTAAATATTATCAGTCCTTAACAATCAACAAAGAGCATACCTCAAAGTAAATCAGTTAATAGACACACATTTAACCAACTTAGATCTGCAAGTCATAGAGAAAATATGTTTTGCGCCAAACAAACCTAGAGCTTTAGGATTGACCTATAACGAACTATAATTATACACAAAATCTCAAGCTGTTTATATATCAAAGACACTTATTTTCATATACCTAACAGCTCAAAATTGCATCCCATCATAATTATTCTTCATTGGTGTTCCTTTAAAACTAAGTGCCCTAATTCCCTTGCATTTAATTTCCTAAAATGACATTATTTTACACATTTTTATTACACCCAAATTAGTTATGAGTTAATCCAAATTGATTTATGCTTAATGGTGTATTCATTTAACTAGCCTAAATAATAGGTAAAGGTTATTTTCCAATGAAACTCAAGGACGCATCCCCGACATTTTTGGACGCATTCCTCATTTTCGGGATGTCTCGAGGATAGGGGACACCTAGGGGACATCAACGGGTCGTCCCCAAAAAATAAATTGAGAGATATAACTTAATTTATATATATATATGGTTAGAAAACTAAGAAGTAGAGAGACATTTTAGTGGTGGTGCATTAAAAAATTGTAATTCTAGTGTAGTAAATGTACACCTTTACATTTTCGCATTATGTTTGGGCCCCTTAATTAATTGAACTTAATAAAGCCTCTAATTGACCTAATTATGCATTTAAAATCCTAATTAATCCTATTTTCCAAAAGGAAAACTTGTTTTAAACAATTGCAAACATTAATTAAATTGCCTTGAAATTGGTGTGTCCTGAATTTAGGTCCTAGGAACCCCCCTTAAGTTTAGGACCCCAATTTTTAATATGTTTTTGGTAGGATTTTTATGATTCAAATTCAAGTTGAAATTGTCGGCTTTGAATTTTAATTGTGGGGAAACTAGAAAATCATCTATAAATACATAGTTATTTTATCAATTCAAAACATCTAGCAAGAGGGAAACCTTCACAAGAGTAAATATTATTGTCAAGGGCATTGGAGAGCATATTTTTTAGTCATCTACAATAGCATTTCAAGATCCTATCATGATGTCAAAGTTTATGTGTGTTCATGCATGTTTTTGGAATTAACATTGTGATGTAGGTTTCAAGCATTCAAGTCAAGATTCAAGCACCAATATCGACATCCAATCAAGCCATTTCATGCAAGATCAAGAACTTGGAGATATGTGTTAGATTCCAATCCTTCAAGGGTTTGGTGAGTTCCAACATAGCAAGTGTTCATTCATCATTCCTTTCATGTTTTATTATTTCATTTCAAGGTTTGACCAAAGAAAACTCTCATTCACCAAAAACAAACAATTTTTCCCTCTTATATGTGTTGCAAATCTTAGGTTGAAGAAGAATTAAAGATTAATCAAAAGTACAATTTTGCAAAGTTGTCAAAGTTGTCAACTTTGTCGTCAAGCCACGAAAAATCACTTTCAAAATTTAATTCTAAATTTCCAAGTCTGAAACCCAGAGGAATCAAGAGTGCAAATCCTGTAACAAAGGATTGTGAAAGCAGATTTTGAACCCTTGAAGCAAGATCCATTCACC
>VDFB02230852.1:0-33893 GCA_007258455.2 Sequoia sempervirens | reverse complement strand
TCATCAATAGAGTGAGTGTTAGAAATCTTTTGGATGAGGTAAAAAGTAGATTAGATTTCATTTATACTTTTGTGTCTTGTTTTCTTTCATTGAATATTAGCTAATGAATTCATTGGTAATGGGTTTAATTTGATCAAATGGGTCTTAGTTTTGTGATTTGATCTAACCTTTCTTATTATTTTCCCTCTTGATCTTTCCTTCCATTTATCCATGTTCACAGTCTTAATGATAAATGTTACTTTAATATAATGTAATTTAAACACAATGCAAAAACAAAATAAAATAAAATAATTTGATCTAAAATATAAACCCAATCCTTATTGGAATTGTCTATAATCAAAATTCATGATTTATTCCAACTATGCTCCAACACATGTATGGGGAGTTAGTGATAGAATTTAGCTCCATTCTATAAGAATTAGGAGATCACAGAGATAAAAAACAAGCACAATGAACAACTCAAAACTGTATTTAGTGGACCCAAAATACAATGATGAGGAAGCCTTGCATATATAGGCAAGCAAGAGGAAATCCACCTATCATGTGGATTGACAAGTGTCCCATGATGCAACACAAATGAGATGACGAGTGTCCTAAAGGTGTCAACCTTTGGATCACTTGGAATGTACAAATCAATAATCTACTTGACCAAGTCATCACTCTTGATTCCAAGTGTTGAGTGACCTTTGAGGTGAGATGGAAAGTCTTCCAACCTCAAAAGGTATGTACATGAGGTTTACCAAACTTGGTAATCTCTAGAGGTCTAAAAGGTTGCACATTCAGTTAGACAACATGTTTTCTAACCTCATCAACCTAAGTACACTTAAATATAGTGAATAGATAAATTATTAACTCTAAAACCTCCCCTTAAGTGATACTTGGGGAGTTCACAAAAGTGCAAATGGATAGAAATAGGTTCCGTCTACTAGGCCATGTTAGGTACTAATGTACAAAGTGTCTCATAAAGTGGAGTAAAGGAGAAAATCTAGTAGGAACAAAACTCCTCTCCAAAAGAGAGAAAAGGATTTAAGACCTTCTAAAATGATGTCCCATGATGAAGAACTCCTGAAGCATGTAGAAGTTGTAAACTTTGTCAAAGATGAATTGGTGTTTGTTGGAATCAATGAACTTCCAAGAAATGTACATCAAGATAAGAGATACAAAACATTGCATGAGTGAACATATGAACACTATTCAACCATGAATACACAGGCAATAAAACTTTATAAAGTTGAAAATACAAATAGTACTGTGATTAGGAGTACTAGAATCTCACAAAATATGATCCACTGAAATAATCCCCCATATGAGAGATCAAGATAGAAGGTCTATGAGACCACCTAAAAAGAAAGTTCCTTCATTGCTTCATTGAAAGAAGCATTAGCATAACACTATCATAATGAATGTGCAAACCAACAACCTACTTGACCAATCCATCAATCTTGATGCCAATTGTTGAGTAACCTTTGAGGTGAGATGGAAAGTTTTCCAACCTCAAAAGGTATGCACATGAGGTTTACCAAACAACTTGGTAACCTCTAAAGATCTAAAAGGTTGCACATTTAGTTAGACAAGATGTTGTCTAACCTCATCAACCTAAGCACGCTTAATATAGTGAATAGAAAAATTATTCACTCTAACACATTTAACATGCTCGTCAAAGTACCTTACATAACTTCAAGATTGTCAATTGCTACTCTAATTGAAAATGATGTATAAACCAATTACATAGAGATTTTGAATGTAAGCTCCTTGAATAACTTATTTGAAAAAAAAAAGAATACCTAATAACAATTGTAAATTATTTGATCAAAATCCATATCATAAGATTCATTATAAGAAAAAATGTTCAAATAAGTGAATGACCTACTTATTTGTACTTTTACATCGAACAATATTATTGATTATCTCATGATCTCATAGACTATTTGGCGTGGTGATCGTTATTAAAACCTCTCATTCATTCATTAACTGTTCACGCTGGAGCGGAAAGGTCTTGAAAACGCCTTCGGTCTTTAACCTCCACTATCAAGCGCAGTCAAAGCTGGAATCATCTGCAGATTAAGTAGGTTGTACCATCGCACTACTTTTATGTGTCGTTTCTTACATAAAACTTAAAGGGCTGGTGGGGCAAGATGCTACTGACAAGACTGCATCATTGAAGACCGTCCAAAAACTCCAGCACGCTGGTAAGAGACTGTCTTTACCGTACATCCTCCGGAAATTGCGCTGAACACTCCAGAAGACACCACATGGAATGTACAAACAAACTTATTCCTGAAGAGGGTTAAACTACATTGAACTTCATAATATACGAGGAATACAAGAGAGATTCGTTCATTTTCAAAACAATCTTACTAGGCAATACTCAACTAAAAACATGCAGTGTCGCTGCAACCGACAGAATACGTTGAAGTCCTTGTCTCACTGGAGGTGGGAGTTAATACTTGCTTTATTGTCATGAAAACTTATTCGTCTTACACACTTACAAGTCAAATGCTACGGTACAAAAGAGACTGCTAGCGAAAGCAGCAGCTCCCATTGATAAGATTATGTGAGGAAGCATTGCATTTGCTCCAGTGGGACTCCTCCAAATCCTTGTGTTTATTGAATCTTTCAAACTGTATGCTATTCAATCCCCTTTTCTCGTTGAGCAGTCTTTTCATCCTCTTCTTTGGATCCACAGTCCCTCTCACCGTAACCTTTCTTGTGGACCACATCTACTACATACTCAAGCAGATCTGTAGCACCCACCAATAAAAAGTTATTTGCATATACCATTTTCTAGAATCTGATTGCATCAATTTAACAAAAAAAACCTAAAAAAATTATAAAATTGTCTAAGTGAAATAATGAAGAGAGATGGCTGGTTATGAGAATGTACTGTCCATTTTGGAGAGCAGTTTGGAGACTCTCTCTCTGCAGTCATGGCAGCGCATATTGGCATTCAAAACAATGACTTGAACCTGCAAAATGTTAAATGAAACATAACGAATTGCCATCATTTGGACTACCATTGTAGCCTATGGGGAAAAACAATAGTAAGAAATAAACAGCCAAGAACTTTATATGTCATGAACAGCATAACGATATCATCATTATATAATTGGACTGCCATTGTAGCAATGCACAATAAAATTGAACAGCCAACACCAATTTGTTATTTGAGGCATTGGATGTCTCCAATAATATCATCATCATACCATTATAGCATCTGCCCTAATAAAAGCATACTGTCAACATATTATTTGTTAAAAGTTATCAGATTTTTACAGTATATTAATTATCACATGTCATTTCTGAATTCAATTGTGAGATTTGTTTTGCATCTAACATTTCTAATCCAAAATTACCACACGTCATTTCTGAATTCGATGGTACAAGATTTGTTTCGCATCAACATTTTAGATCCAAACAAATCTTGTTTAAGATTTGTTCTTTCTGGATTTTAATTGTGTTTTAAGATTTTTTGAATGAAAAAACTCAAAACACAATCAAAATCTAGAAATAACAAATCTAAAACAAGATTTATTTGGATCTATGAATTGTAGAAATTTCATAGCATTAAATCTTGCTCAAGTTTCATGTGCCCAATAACAAGTTTAAGCTTTGCCCACAATAAAACTATGAAAAATCAAGATAGGGTTACCGCTGGCATTGTTAATGCTTCTGCAGAGCTCAGAAGATGACTTGTTGCTGGCATTTTTGCAACCCTCCGGCTGAACATACTCCAACTGTGTTCTAACGACATGGATGTTGGAGTCCCTTGATCTCTCAGCTGCAGCCTCTAGATTAGCTCTGGTGTAGTTGTATTTGTAAGGAGCTCTAAAATGAAAGCAGAACTACTTGTGAAAGTTGAGATAATCACATGTTGCAACAGTGTTGGCCTGCCCCCATCATAAACAATGAATTTCTGCATAAGACGTAAGTGCCAATTCACTACATGGCATTGATATACTCACAAGCAGGAAACAGTCCACCATGTAATCCAGGGTTATATCATTGGATTTAGGTAAATGCTTACACGTGTTGACTTGACCAGAGATGCTTCCACTGACCGGGAAACACCGATTTATTAGTTGTTAGAACTTAAAATATATAATTATATTGGAAATATGAGAAGTTTATAATATTGTTATATTTGTTAATTAAAGCAATCTGTTTCCCAGGGTTTGTGATCTTTAAGGTTTCACGTAATTCGTAAGCAAATGCATTCTTTAAGCACAACAGCTGTACAGACATCTCACATATGATCTAATAGGACACCATATAGGGTGATTTGTAAGATTAAACATTGCGAATTGATTTGAACAGCTAACTGGTTACAATTAATCAATTAATATCAAGATCCTGAATGATGTAGAAATTACAACCATGTATCAAGCTGGCATCTCCATAACGATAGATTATATTATTTGTGCGAATCTGGTTGCAACAATGCTCATAGATCTAAAATTAAAAACTGCCAAAGTTGTACTATGTAGGGCTTCAAGGAAATTAGAAGGTCAATGGTTTTTGTTCGAAGTTTCAAATATTAGGAGAGTTAAAGGAATGAACAATTCTGGACTAGGAGAGCTCAATAACGTTGATGAAAAATAACAAATGACTCTTATCCCATAACCTTTGTAGAAAGACATCGAATGTCCTCAAGAATTTTAGAACCCCTTAAGGAGTAGAATAGTGTCCATAACCTTTTTGTAGGAAAACATCGAGTGTTGTCAAGAATTTTCGAACCCCTTAGGACATATAATAGTATTGTCCTAAAAGCTTGTAAATATCAAACAATAATTTATGAGGAAAAGCGAAATATTGAAGTTTAAGAGAGTTTTGTATTTATTGTTGATATTTTATGTATTTTAAAAATGATTTTAAATTTCAACATTTTGGTAAATGATGTTGGTATTGTTGGTTTGAAAGTGTATGGAAATGATTTTTATAAGTAATTTAAAAAAAATGTGTGAAAGTTTTTTATTAGGTATGTCTTTTATAATCTTTTATTATGTGATTTTGTGTATTTTAGAATTTGATAATTCTTATAAATAGTTAGAAAAATTCATGTGAATTGGTTATTTTGTTAGGAGGATTCCCTTTGAAAGTATGGTCTATGAATGAGTTAAAAAGGGCCAAGTCCATCACGGGGCTTTGTTGAACACCCAAAATATTGAGAGGGGGGAGGTGAGTGGGGCGGGGGGGTTGTGTGGGGGGGAGGGGTGGTGAGGAGAATGGGAGGGTTGTGAATTAGTATTCTCTGAAACCACTTAAGCATTTAAACATTCATTCCACACATCATATTCAAATTGTAGTAAGGAAAGGAATCGTGAAAGAAATCATCAAAACACATAACACATGAACACTAGATTTTTACGTGGAAAATTCAAAAAGGGAAAAACCACGGTGGGGATTAGCTCACAATATATTATAATCGGTCATAACATATTGGAGGTGGACTCACTGCCAGGTGGACTCACTGTTCGATGGACTCACTACCCACAAAATGAAAGAAAGATAGAAGAAGGGGTGGTACAATATGTTAAAGATACAATTCTATTGAAGCTCAAACACTAAATTAACACACTTCATGCTACACTATTCTTACACTTTTCTTTGCTCTACATTTGCATCACATTCACACACTTGTATATAGAATTCATAGCCACAACATAAATATCCCTCCACAAAACCAAAATGATCTTGTATTTATACCCGTTACATCCACAAACACCTACAACATCAACTAGGTCAGCCTAATTAGATGTATCATGCAAAAAGATAACTTACCAGCTCAAGATCAAACTGTACACACTTTTTGGACAACACAAAAACTTGTAATGCATCCAAATAGGTCGGAATGGACCTATAATAGCTCTCACATAACCGACCAACACTTCTTTTAACTCTGTACGACCCCAAACTTGTTTAAAGATCAGCACAACTGGTAAGACAACACCAAAATTCACCAGCTGGTTATCCATAAACTAACATGTTGACCTCGAAAGCACATGCCACTTGGACTAACACCCTTCTAACACCTGTAAACACTCCTATAAATTTGCGTAACCAAATATGCTTCCATGGTGGAATGTAGACCAATCCAAACATGCACTCTATTCTCATTATACTATTATTTACAAACCTGATGTTCTGTTAACAATAACTTTTGCATCGAAGGACATAAAGACATGAAACTTTGGATTTAAGGTCCTAAAACATGTAACAAAATTTCCTTAGAACTGCAGACAAAGATACATCAAGGTGAACCAATGTAAACACAAAATTAATGCTTTGTACACTAAAAATTATGTTATGGACTTAGTCAAATATTCAACATATTTATTTTGCACTAGAGAAAAACCTCTATATCTATATGCTATATTACCATCTCCATGCTCACTCATGCTTCACCAACCAATTGTACTTCAATGTAGAGTTACATTCAAACCACAATGTTGACATCAATGACAACACTGTATAAGCTCATGCTCATGTTGCCAACAACCATACGAATGAAAATCTCCTGAAACTTTCAACAATCTCCCCCTTTGTCATTGATGGAAACATGAATCATCTATTCTCCATGTCTTCTCCCCTTTGATATCAAGGGAAAAGGGTGCATACATATTTCTTGTTCTCTGCTCCCCCTTTCATACATGCATGATAGTAACAAACTTCTTCAAAAATCAAACCAACTCCCCCTAACAGTGTTATCCATTTAAAATGGTCAAAATTTGCACTAGTATACTATCCACTATCTTCCACATATATACAATGAAATCAGAAATGCATAAATAGAAAAATGTATGCATAAATCAATCAGAAGAAGTGTATGAAACCTACAATTTTGTAAGGTGTGCCTCCCAATCCTTTTTTCTATCCTCCCAATATTCCTTTGCCAACCTAAGGATGTAGTTCTTAGTCTCAAACTCCATGAGGAGTTCTTCTCGTTCATCTAGAGTATTAGGTACTAGATTCAATTTTTTTTCTTTCTCAACATTATTCAAAGCACTAGATATGGGTGTGAACTTTACATTCACTAGGTCTTTGAGCTATCCAAAATACACTATAATATTTTCTTTTTGTTCCCTACAACTAGAAGAATTGTTCATGCAGATTTTCAATTGCTAATCTTGTGGATCCATCTGCATCTTTTCCAGATCACAAGCACTAGATGCCTTGTCAATATGTGCCTCAATGGAATCCATCTCTCCCTTTATTTTTTAGTAGAACTAGGCCACCTCAAGAAAAACTAAAATAGATCCTTGGCCGAAGGTCTTCAACACAATTTTGTACATCCTTAATGTTGCTTTGTATTTTGTCGTATGTAGTGGCACATTTATCTAAGATATCCATCAACCTTTTCTCATTCAATTTCTTGATCACATCCTTTTCCAATTTCTCCTCAAGTCCACTACAATACTCTTTGAAAGAATCAAGCAGTAGTTTTAGGTTCTACACACCGGATAAAGAATTACCAATATTGACACCGAGAAAACTCTCTTGCAACACCTTCACTACCTTATCTATCAATTCGAAACTCTACTGATGTGTTTGTAAGATTTCATTTTTGGAAGAGGCATGGAATGCATGTCCTAGTTGTAATTTGTGTAGGTTTGACATCTTGTCTATATTTACTTGAACATGATGCATCAAAATTGGTAACAATTATGTAGAAATAATTGGTTGAAACTAGAGTTGCATGCTCAATAATCTCTTCAAAGAATCTCTAGAGGTTTTGAAAGATTCAACAACTATCTTCACATTTTATTCAACTCTCTTCTCCTCATATTTTTTCCTTGTCACTAATGTTATCTTCTATTTTTTCATCTTTCTTCTCCTTATTACTAGTACTCGACACATTCTCTATCTTCTTTTCATCTTCAACTAATTTATCATTGTTATCTAGAGGAGGTAGATTTTTTAATTCTATGCCTTAGATATCTTTGGGTTGTCTTGTACAAATTTTTTTTCCTATTTTGTATTCTTCCTTGTTTCTAGAGGAGGTGTGATGTGCCCTATTTTTGTATCCTCCTTCTACATCTTGCCAAAATTTTCTTCTTCAACAACATTTTCTTCTACAATCAAAGGGGTATCTTCTTGCTCATGTTTTGGAGCATCTACATGTTGTACATCTTTTGAAATATTAACTTTTAGGATGGACATATGCAATTCTTCTTCATTGTCCAGAGTCATACCTAAGCTCTTTGCCAAATTGGAAACCTTCTCAACTATTTCATACCCGAGCCTTTCAAAATCATTTTTATCTCTATTCATTAACTTGTGGTGACCCTTTGTTTGGTCTTGAACTCTTTATTATACAATTGAGCTAATCTAGCTCTATCCTCATCTGAAAAGGTAGCACTAACTTTCTCCAAGGCATATGTTCTAAACTTTGCATCTTCATTTATTATTTCTTCTCTTCTTGCAAGAAATGCACTTTTGAAATCTTTAAGCAATTAGCCTTCAATATCCTTCACGCTGACATCAAATGTAACTATGTATCTAACTATATCCTCTTCTATTGTAGACTTATTTGTGTTATCCACAATGGTATATAAGGAAAAAGTTTGTTCCAACATTTCATGCTCAACTAAACCATTAAATAATGCTTCTAATTTCTAAGGGATATGTTTTCTTACCAGGGAAGACTTATCCTTCTTCTTCTTCTTCTTAAATTTCATATTTTTTCTGCTTTACTAGACTTGGATTTCTTCTCCCTCACATGTATTCTGAATCCTTCTTCTTAGTTCTCCATCTCTACTCCACTATCTGTGTCTACAATGTCAACTCTTATTTCTTTGCATTAGTTTCTTCTTGTGATACTCTATATTTTCTTTTTATTGTGAGAGGTTCTTCTTCTTCCTCTTCTTCTTCATCAACACTCATTAATCTTTCTCTTGTTTCCTTTTCCTTTGCTCTTCTCTTTTGTGGGACATCTTACTACTTCATAGGAGTAGTCTTTACTTTTGGAGGCACACTCTACTATTTAATCAAAGTAATGGTTGACTCCTTTCTCTTTGTTCTACTAATAGAGGGAATAGTCCCAAAGGAATTGGGGGAAACTAGAGAGGGGGTAGATTTTCTACTAGATCTTCTTATGCTAGATGCACCTCCAAAAGAGCTAGATATAATTTGGGCTTTCTCCACTTGGTCCTCTGATAGACCCATCATCTCCACAACATGTGTATTCATCTTCTCAATAGTTTTCTTTATTTATTTCCCTCTACTCTATTTGCACAACACTCAAATTCTTGTCATATATCCCAAATCTTTCCTTAGAGGTGTCTCTAGGCTTGCTCAACATAAAATTTGTTGAACTAGTAATTTCTACCTTTTTTTATTTTATATCCCATCTTTGGAATCCAAACAATTCTAGTCTCAACAGCTTATATTGTGCAATAATTCTTTGTCACCATGAAAGTGATATCATTTTTTCACTTCTCTACCATGTTCTAGGGAATCTTTCTCTGGCTTGCATGTTCCTTTGAAAGATTATAAATAAACCATATAATGTAGTCTTATGTCCATTTGCATCACTCGACCTCATTAGGTGGTCTTTGACCTAAAATGATATTATTCTTTCGTTTAACTACACTATGTTCTTGGTTCCAAGAACCTCATTAAGAAAGTAAAAATAGTAAACAAATGATCAAGGTACCAAACTTGAAGGGGTACCAAGAGTCCTTAGTCTTTTACAAGTTCTCCAAGAGATGTTCCCTTAACAACTTACACAGATCATAATCAACACCTTTCTTTAATATCCCATATGCAATGTTGATGGCAGTAGCAAAAAAAGTGTTCTCTTTATTTGTAAAGTATATCTTGTACCCTATCATCATTGATGCATATTTCACTATATAGGGTCTTTAATGTATTTGATAGTTAGGGATCTCTTGTCATATTTTGCACATGTTAAATTCATCACCATTTCATTTCTCACTGATTTGAGTGTCAAAACTAGTCCTTCAGAGCATAATCCTTTTACAACCCTAATAACCTCCTTATCGGCCATATGTGGTATATCCAACCAAATGAATCTATCGTGAATTTGGCTCAATGTGTATCTCACACACTCAACATGGCAAAAGTTCAAGAAATTGTTCTAGAAATCTAGGTTTTTCTCCTTCAGGATCTCAAACTCGATTTTCAATTCAAATTGGTCTTTGGTGAGTTCATTAAACCACATATCACCCAACTTTGAGTTATTACACTCCTCCAAATTATCATGTATGTAAATCCTTACATCTTTTGTATGTAGCACACTAAAAGGGATATCTAAGAATGCACAATCTAGATCTATCTCCATTGATTTATCAGGGTGTCATTTGAACTTTGGATGGGGTCAGTCCATAACCTTGAAAACTTGTGAGGTATACATTTTACAACATAATGAAATTACTTCCAATACTAGAGAAATAAGAAACCATAAATACCTTCCAATCACTATTGGTTAGGGTTTCCTGCACAAGAATTTTGACACTTCACTTCGCTCCTTCATTACTCTTCTCTCTTCGAATGCTTGTTTCCAAATGACTTAGATCAAATGTGAAGTCACTTATAAACCCTTTTGGAATGAGCTAATTCATATTGAATTCTTGATTTGATAAAGTTGGTAAACCCTAACTGTAATGCACAGTCACCTTCAATTTCTTCACAAACTTTCAAATATTAATATTTTTTATTTGTGTTTTCACCAATAGATCAAGTAGATTCAACCTACACCTTATATCAACTTTTTAAAGGCATCAACACTATATCTTTTGTAGTGCCCCTCAATTTTCTTTCTATCACTAGCAGTTACTTGATTGTATTTGGACATTATGATACTTTGCTTGATGTTGGATTCACAATTATGATGATAGTAGATGATGCTTTTATCACTGATGTTTATGCTCATATTATGCCTAGTATATGGATTTAATGGATTATGTGGATTAATCTTGTTATGTGAATCATGTAATTATCTAATGGTTATTCATATCATGTTGATTAGCATTTGATTAGTGTGCATCAATGTATTCAGTTGAAGGGGAAATAATGTTGCATCACTCACTTGTGAGTGCCCTACGACACTGTGATTTTCCTCTCACGGTGTGTTTGACTGTTTGACAATGTATAGCTTGACTATGTGTTTCTTGTAGGTTGTAGGTACCAGGCATTGACTCTAATTGAATTGTCAGGTTTGAGTGTGTCTTAAGCCAAATGGAAATCGTTGATGGAGATAGCATTAGGTCTCTTGTTGAGCCATCATCCTCAACGAGGATGAGTATCCATTGTTACCATGGTAGTGTTGTTCATTTGTGATTTGGTTCATCACTATTCTCATGGTCTTTCCTTACGTGTCACTATGAGGTTAGGTACTGTTTGTTTTTATGTTCAATTGAGTTATTTGTTTGATTGATTATTATATTAAAATAAAATATTATTGCGGGTAAAAGGTATTTTGATAATTTAAATAGATGTTTTAATACATTTGTGGTGTTGATAAAATAAAATATTATTAAGGGTTTATTTAGGTTAAATAAATTTAAAATTATGATTAAATAAACAGATATAAGAATAAACATATTAATTAAATAGTGGTACATATAGAATTAAACAGGTAACTTGTTAAAATTAATAAATTAAATATTTTAAAAGTGAATTGTTTGTGTACGATTAAATAAAGATATTTATTAATAAACATTTTAAGGAGTGGTGGAAAAAAATCATGGAAAATTAAATAAAATATTGAAATTAAAGAAATGTTGCATGCAAGCAATGAAGAGAGTGGAGTGGCTAATAAATTGGTTATTTGTTGAAAGAAAGGGGGCTTTTCACATTGACTTGAAAACTAATCTTGTTTTCTCTTCCCATGAATACTTCTTGTTCTTGGGGGTTTCTTCTAGTTTTGTGGTGTTGGAATTGGGTCCTGTAGTGTTTTGCTGACCTGATTTGAAGAGTCTTAAAGCTCAAGCTGGGGTAAAGAGCTCAACATCAATCTTCAGTTTATTTTGTTGGGTTATTCTAGGTTCACATGGCTTTCTCTCTCTCAAATTCAATTCTATTTGGAAAAGAAATTTGGATATTGGTACTATGTGAAAACAAAGCATTCTTTTGGTTATTAGATTATTGAATTGAAAAAAATTAAAAGAAAATTCTTGAAAATTGAATTGTGAATGTTCTATAATTTTTGCTAGCATGCTCTTTAAATTCCCCGAGACAACATTTTGGAAATTTCCCTTCTTGCTGAGGAAACACCTATGTCTCTATGGTATTAATATTACTTCCTTTGTCATTAATCAACTCAATTCATAGTGCCATGCCAAACCTGGTATTCTTGCAAAACCTATTATTTACTACGTTCAAATTTTTATCTATTGAGATCCTCTCTAAGGCTAGGCCGATATCAATTTGATACTTCCCATTCAAACTATTCTAATCTGAATAAAGCCTCCACTAGTATCTATATTTTGTCATTATAGCTTTCCTTCTCATTGGATCCCTAGATAGACTTCCATGCTCACATGTTCTAAGCCTCTAATCATTCTTAATTATGATCAGCTAAGATGAAGGGTAGATTAATGTAAATGTATGCATATCTTTTTACCATGCCTAGTCTTGTCTTGGCCGTGGCCTGCCTCCTCTTCCTATTATGTTGTTCTCGAATGACACTTGATACTGTAGTTTATATTTGTTAGAATTTTGAATCTCTTTTTGGTTGACTCACATAGCCTTGCTCTAGCCAATGATGCCTTATATGGTGTTTCCTGCGTAGCCAAGCCTCAATCCTGAAGGAGTTGTAATTGCTCTAGCTAATGACTCCTTATATGGTGTTTATGCCTCTCCTCTTTGTGTATGTATATGAGGTTTTGTGGTTGGTGTAAGTTGGCTTTTCCCTATTGATTCCATTGGGTCTCCTAGCTACTAGTAGGGGAGTGGTTCTCAATAGGGTCCGACACACAAAGTGGCGCTAGGGTAACCCATGTAGGAGTTTCTTAGTTCAGTGATAAAATAAAATGAATTAGGGGGTTGGGTAGTGTTCATACTAATCAAGATAAGTGAATGCCTCACTCATGGATCAAGTGCTCATTTAGGCTTGAGATGAGATGAGAAGGCTTGGAATGGCAAGATCAACTACCTTGTCCTCATGAGAGGTATGTTGATTCTGCATAAGTTTGTATGGGGTACAAAGATCGGTAGAGGCTGGCAGGGTAGCCTAGGATGGTGGTCGGGGCCTACAAAGATCAAGTTACGTGATAACACTCCTTCCTATTGCAAACTAGCATTTCCTTGGCTTGTGTTTTCCCTTTTTGCTTGCATGCCTCTAGAAGCGGTGTCACTGTTGTACGATGTTGTAATGTACTTGTATATGGGAGTCATGTTATCCTTTGTGTCATTCTTTCATCTCTTGACTATTTGGTGGTGGGACCTTATTACTATCTCCTAGCATGGGGGGTAGACCTTAGGGTTCGAAATGGTTGGCTGGAATGTGCCTTGTACTCCATTGGGTTTCCCTTTCTGTTGTTCATGATCATGGTGAGTGCTCTTGAAGATGTGGACTACTACACTTGTTCCAGTCCTAGTGGAATATCTTCATGTACTTGTACTAAATTGAAATCAGTTGTATCATGTATTGTAACTTTGATGTATAATCTCCCCAATTGATCTCATGGGAGCATGGATGTAAGGATGTAATCTTGTAATTCATTGTTGAACTCTCTCTTATAATGGGTAATGTTGATGATGCACTTTGTTTATGTTAGTTAATGAAATTGATTCTGAATGGTATCTATTGATGACATGTTATGGTTAATTCATATTGGTTGATCATTTAAATGTGATGGATTAAATGAAATTCTTATTGTTAGATGAATCTTGTTTAATAAGGTAAATAGCGATGATTTATTATTCTTGTTAGTTTGGTTAATGGGATTCTCGTAGCATTGTCATAGAACTTTAGAGGACTTAGGTTGAGTATAAGTCATTGTGTAATTTGCAATCCTAGTACGTTGCACTTAAAAAAAAATGTTCCATTTTTAAGTGTTGTAACATGTTTTCCTATAGGGTTCTATGGCGAGGCATTACACATGGTATCAGAGACCAAGTTCTAACACTGGGTACTTTGGGTATATAGAAGAGCCCATTGTGTGCGTCTTAGTTGCATAGATTCTGAAGTTTATATTTCCTTGTTATCCTTTCCTAACACCTTGAAACTTGTCCTTTGGTGGTTTTTGTGTAGGAAAATTCCTAGAGGTCGGGGCCGAGGATGATGACGTGGTAGAGGTTGTGATGGTGGCCATGGGGCTAATCACCAGGAAACCCCTCCTTAGAGTTCCCATGAGAGTGATCATGAGGAACAGTAAGGTTCCTTGAATAATTAGGGAGGCAGAGACTAGAATCCAGGTCAATTGGGGTTAGAGGGCACATAGTTACATCATTTACTTGAGGAGGTCCTTGGTCACCTAGGTCTGAGGCAGGAGGGTGATTAGTTGGTGGTTAGGGGGAGAGAGAGGTCTCCCAGGAGGAGAGATGTTATAGTGGAGCAGGAGGTGGTTTTAGGTAGTCATATGAGGGATCTTTTGTGAGCATGTCCTCCTACTTTTGATGGGACTGGTAGTGGTTTGAAGGAAGAGACATGGTTAATTGATCTGAACAGGTGTTTTTCCATGCATCTGTATGGTAGAAACATGTAATGTCCCCAAAAATTGGACAAAATGACTCAATTATTTAATATTCCCTAACTCTTAAATTATTTTCAAAAGAGGGATATTAAATAATTAATTAATCAAGTTATAAAGTGACTTAGGAAAATATTTAAATATCACATGGTAAAAGTCACTTATATTTTGAATTGTGAAAAATTAAAAAGTGACTTAAGAAATATTAAAAACATTTCTATATAAAATGTCACTTTGATTTTTGAATGGAAAGATACAAAAGAAGGAAGCGCACATTTTTGAACTCACTTTTTATGCATATTTCTGAATGGAGAAGACTCGAGCTTCTGGTTTACTTGGGTTTGGGAAATCCTATCCGCCTTGTTTCGAGTGTGAGAGATCACTCCTAGCCTGGCATCAGTAAAAGGATTGATAAAGAGAAATCAAGCTTCATCATTGATTTTCATCGTTTTAATACCTGAGCTTTTGCAGCTGTAATGGATCGAAATTTTGAACTTCAGCCACACATTTGAGGGCGTGGCTTTGTGGCTAAACCCTAGGCGCCTTGTTTCCCAGCATAGGTGTCACATAAAGGGTGTGTTTAGGAGATTCTGGGCGAGTAAAGAGAAAGGACGTGTTTTCAAAGGTTTGCTTCATCTTGGAGACGCGTTTTGGAGCTCATTTATACTCATTGGAGGCGTTCCTTCATGTAGAAACCCAAGGCACACTTATTGCAGACATTAAACATCACAGCTGGGTCGATTCTAACAGTATATGGGCAGAAAAACGGAAACACGCGATTTCTGAGTGAAAACATGTTGTGAAAGAGGACAGTGCTTCATTCTGGGCTTCCAACTGGAGTCGGGGCTGTTGATAGACCTCTTGGGAGGTGACGTGAACAGATAACCATGCTGGGAACATAATATATCAAGAAGTATTGAGTATCTCATGAAGATATTAGTCGCTGCAAACAGTTCTGAGCAGTCCTAAATGATTCCCCTTCTATTTCTGTGTGTTGCCATTCATTCAACACAGGTCTGGGCGATTCTTGCTTTCCCTATGTAATATGAGATTGTATAAGCATTTCTTCAGTTTAATATAATATCTTAGATTGTCTTTGAAATCTGGGTTTGTTGGGCATAGCTATCAATGATTAAAAACTCAGAAAATGGCTCTTAAAACTGCTGCTAAAGTAAATGTATTATTTTCTGCCCCTCATCTGCATTATCTTTTGAGTCTTTGGTCTAGAATAAACCCCTTCTTGCTGTGAGTGTTCATGTTAAGAGCTCTTTCAATCTCAGGTTAGTCTGAAACTTGGGGGTGGCATTGTATAAACGTGGTGAAGTCATCTTGCAAACTAAAAATGAATTTCTGGGAATGTATGGCCATAGTGGTAGCAAGAAGTCAGTCACTTCTTTAAGTGTTGTAATCAGATTGAATAAACTTATTGGCAATACAGTATTGAAGAAGTTTGGGTTGCATTTGACTTGTTTGACGAAATGAAAAAGTGTTGTAGCTCTCCAATTGCATGAGTATTTAGAATGACAAATGTTTAGTAAAATGTCTATTAACTGTATCTTAGTCGTGCACTCCATTACCAGTCACTTGAGACTTTAAGTTTATATGCCAACTGTTTGCATTCATTACCATACTGCTGTAGCTGTCATTTGCATCTATCTTCAGTCATCTATCATATCGGAAAAGGTCCAAAAAGTCTCTTGCACTGCATTTCCATTTAGTTTCAGTCACTGCATACTTTCTTTTGAAGTTATTACAGTTTATGCAATCACCACATTCAATCAAAAGCACAAACAAACGATCAGCAGCAAGAACATATTGGTTTGCAAAGTATTTGAAAAAATTCCGGAGAGTCAAATCAACATTTTTAAGGCAGATTCGTTAAGGGTTCACACAACACTAAGGCTAGGTGCACTATCATGCACCTTAGAGGTTTTTCTTCCATGTGGTGGAGTTTGGAGGAGTAGAAGCTACATTTGGATATAGATTCAGTCTCATGGGAGATGTTTTTAGAGAGATATAAAGCTTGTTTCTTGTCTGATCATTGGAGGCAGCGTCATACAGATGAATTTCATGAGTTGAGGTAGATTGCCATGTCAGTTGAGCAGTATGAGCGGATATTTTATGAGCTTAAGAAGTATGCAGGCATAGGTGATGATGAGGGTATGTTGGTGCAACATTTTATCAGGGGTTTGCATGCTCGTATTAGTGGGGGTGTTCGTGTGTTTGAGCCAAAAACCATGGAGGTGGCTATAGATAAGGCTTAGATAGTAGAGGAGAATTTGGCCATGGAACTAGGTGGTCATATTGGTGTACAAATTGGTAGTGCACCTCCAACAGGTTTTAGTTCTTGAGGTGGCTAGACTCAGGCAACAGGTTCCTCTAGGAGCCACTAGGCACCTGTTAAGGGTGGAAAACAACAACAAAAATACTCACAACCAAAATATTAAAATTCTTAGTCTTAGCATGGTAGTAGGTTTTAGTCTGGGAAAGACTAGAATTGGAGGCAAAACAAGTGTTATCACTTTGATCAGCTAGCCTAGAGTTCATAGTATGCAGTTAGTAGGGGTAGTTTTCAATAGTCTAGTGCACCTCTAGGTGGTAGAGGTTATGACAGAGGTACATGGTGTTTCTCTTGCAATCAATAGGGTCACATTGCTAGACAGTGTCCTCAAAAGGACACATCTAGAAATTTAGTGAGAGGCTGGCAACTTCAGAGCTGATAGTAGGAGATGCAGGAAGGTTACACAAAGTTTTTATAGTGGTTGATAACTGCCAGGGTGAGCACTAGGGTATAGTGGTGTAGACTTCAGGTGTGTTATAGGGTAGTAGAGTCTCTATTCTCTTTGACTCTGGTGCTTCAGATTCTTTTATTTCTCCTTCCGTAGTGGTGCGATGTGGACTAGTGGTAGCAAAGCAGGATGATAGACCTAGCAGGTCGAATTGGCCTCTGGTGCTAATGTAGCAGTTGAATATCTTGTTCATGGTTGTGGATTGATGATTGGTTCTCTCTGCACCACATTAGACCTTTGTATTATACCCCTTGGGTCTTATGATATTGTGTTGGGCATGGATTGGTTAGATAATCACTAGGTAGTGATAGATTGTCATCGCAAGTTAGTGCAGTGTGTAGATGATTTAGATAGTGAGGTAGAGGTAGCTGGTGTTTAGAGGCCTATTTCCTTGCGCATGATCTCTATTATGCATTTGAAGAGGTGTATGCAGCAAGGATTTCAGTTGTTTTTGGTGAAATTTAATGATCTAGAGTTAGGAGAGAGCCAAGAGGTGTCTCTTGATAGTCATCCTATCCTTAGACAATATGCAATTGTGTTTCCTAGTGAGATCCTAGGGATGCCACCTAAGCATGACATCAATTTCAAAATAGATCTTGTACCTGGAGCAGAGCCTATTTCTTGAGCCCCATATCAGATGACCACTTAGGAGCTTAAGGAGCTTCGGTTGTAGCTTGAGGAGTTGTTGGTGAAGGGGTTTATTTGTCCTAGTGTCTCTCCTTGGGGAGCACTAGTGATTTTTGTGATGAAAAAGGATGGGTCCCTTCGATTGTGGATTGATTACCAACAATTGAATAAGGTGACATGGTGAAGAACATGTATACATTGTTGAGGATCGATGATCTATTTGATTAGATCAAGGGAGCTAGGGTGTTTTTGAAAATTGATCTTAAGTTAGGATATCATCAGTTGCACATATTCGAGGCAGACATCCATAAGATTGCATTTTACACTTGTTACAGACACTATGAGTTCACCTTTGTGCCATTCGAGTTGACGAATGCACCATCTGTATTCATGAGTTTGATGAATGGTGTGTTCCAAACTTACCTTGATAGGTTTGTCCTGGTGTTTTTGGATGAGATTTTTATCTATTCGAGGACCATGGAGAAGCACGAGGAGCATTTGCATTAGGTGCTTCAGTGTCTGAGGGAGAACCAATTGTATGCAAATTTGGAAAAATGTGAGTTCTTCTAGACAAAGGTGAAGTATTTGGGTCATGTTATCTCTAGTGAGGGCATTGTCGTGGATCGTTCAAAGATCCAAGCCATCATTGATTGGCTTGTTCCCACTAATGTTGCGGGTATGTGCAGGATCATGATGGGCCAAAAAGTGGCAATATGATGGGTATGTGGCTGACGACTTTTTTTTTACCCAAAATTGATGAAATAAAAAGGGTTTTTAAAGGAGATTCTCAACTTTCCACCAATATAAATTATGATTTACTTTGAATTTAATAAGTAATTATTATTCAATTTCTATTTGAATTATGACTAAAATTAAGTATTGATAGGTGATTGAAAAATCTATAGCTTTAAAATGGTATCACATTTTTTGAATCAAAATATGTGTAACATTCTATGCTTTGCATACTATAGGATTACAAAAAAAAAAAAATGAATTTCATGAATTTTTGACCAAGTTAAAGATGGTGGACATCACGAGTTTTTATATTTTTTTAAAAGTTGTAATAAAAATTATAATTAATTATTTACTTGGAAAAAATTACATAAAATATATATGCATCACATTAGGACATGAGTCCTCTACTTATATATAAAATCTTATAAAAAATCTTATTATTTTATTATGATTAGGATTAGTAGGACACCTACTTCTTATTTTTCCCTGAAATTTAAGTACTACTACATTGAAATTTTAAATTTTCACCAAATAGATTTTTATTTTTTAAAAACCTAGTAGTTTAGAAACTACATTCAATTTGCTATAGATTCTATTCTTACATATTTTTGAAATAATATAGATAAATTATTCAATTTTTTACATCAAGTTGGCTAACTCTAATTTTTCTGATTTTTTTGCAACTTAAGGGTCTGCTTTTTCCATGATGATCCTGCACATACCCTTGCAGAGGTTCACAGTTTCATGGATTTAGCAAGTTATTACTGACGGTTTGTACAGGGTTTTTCGAAGATAGCCCACCCCATCACTTCTCTTGAAATGAAAGGGAAGACATTTATTTGGTCAGAGTAGTGTCAGGAAACTTTTCAAACTCTTAAAGAAATTTTGACCAGTGCACCTATCTTGGAAGTTCCTGATCCTATTGGGGATTTTGTGGTGTGTACAGATGCATCCTTGGAGGTTCGAGGAGCAGTGTTGATGCAGGATGGTTGCATGATTTCCTATGAGTCTCACAAACTCAAGGATCACGAGTTGAACTATCCTACTCATGATCTGGAGTTGGCTACTATGGTTCATGCTTTAATGAGATGGAGGTACTTTCAATTGGGGCATCAGTTTTAGCTGCATAGTGATCATTGTATTTTGTAGTATATTTTCACGTAGCCTAATCTGAATGCGAGGAAGAGACGGTGGATGGAGTTCTTATGTGAGTATGATTTCGAGGTAAAATTTATCCAGGGAAAGGAGAATGTGGTGGCATATGCTCTTAGTCGACGGAGACACGAGATTTTGGTAGTGACTCTTGGGGTGGACTTGAGGAGTTAGATCCTTTCAACAGTTCCTTCAGATAGTTGGTATCAGGAGGTGAGGTTTGAGGTGGAGTCAAGTAGAGTTTTAGAGGGTAGATTTGTAGGATACTCCCTTGAGTCAAATGGTATTTTTCAGCACTTGGGTCACATTTATGTTCCCTCCTCAGTAGATCTTCGTACTTTGATCATGTCAAAGGCACATTAGGCACCCTATTTAGCTCATCCAGGTGTCAAGAAGATACATGCAAACCTTCGTGAATTGTAATTTTGGGCCAGAATGAAGATGGATATTGCTAATTTTGTGTCAAGATGTTTGGTGTATCAGAGAGTGAAGGTAGAACATCAACATCCTGTAGGTCTTTTACAGCCCTATCTGGTCCTAGAGTGGAAATGGGACATCATTTTAGTAGATGTTATTGTCAGTTTTCCAGTGTCTTCCCGTCGACATGACACCATTATGGTCACTGTGGACAGGTTGACTAAGGTGGCACATTTTCTCTTGTTCAATCCTCATACAATGCTTCATTAGTGGCCGAAGTTTTCATGGAGGCCATTGTCAAGTTGCATAGGATTCCTTGCAAAATCATCCGAGATAGAGATCCGGTGTTCACTTCAACTATTTGGACGTCCCTACAACATGCATTGGGGACTTAGTTGAACTTTATTTTAGGTTATCATCCAGAGACTGATGGGAAGATCGAGAGGGTTAATCAGGTCCTCAAGGATATGCTTCGGATGTACATTATGGATCAATAGTCTCAATGGGAGGATTACCTATATTTGGTGGAGTTCACATAGAATAATGGTTACCACCACTCTATTGGGATGCGTCCTTTTCAAGTATTGTATGGTCATTCTTATCATATCCTGTTGAGTTGGGATCATCTTAAAGACAGAGTACTGCTTGGTTTAGAGATGATTTAGGAGATGGAGAAATAGGTAATTCGCATTAGAGAGCATTTGGTGGTAGCTTAGGACATACAAAAGAAATATGCAGATGCTCATAGGGTTGATTGTCAGTTCTCAGTTGGAGACCGAGTATTCCTGTGGGTGCATCCGTAAAAGAGTCTGATCCGTTATGGGAAAGGCTATAATCTTGCACCATGCTTTGTTGGTCCTTTTGAGGTGTTGGAGAGGATTTTTCCTATTGGATACCATCTTGGTTTACCACCCAGTCTCTCATGCATTCATGATGTGTTTCACATTTCTGTTCTTAGGCCCTACTATCCAGACATATCTCATGTTCTTGATTGGAATGCCTTACAAGTAGAGGATGGGCTGTTGGATTTGGAGCCCATGGGTGTCATACAGCATAGGAGACTCACCCTTAGGGGTTGAGACATTGAGCAGGTGAGGGTCCAATGGGATCCTAATGACAAGTCTTCTCCTACATGGGAGGATGCATTCATGATTAGAGTGTTGTGTACCCATATCTATTTGTAGGCTTCCAAGAGTAAGCCTAGTTCTAGAGGGGGAGGATGTAGTGCCCCACAATTTGCTTCCTAACACTAGCAGTTACTTGATTTTATTTGGAAATTATGATACTTTTCTTGATGTTGGGTTCACAATTATGATGATAGTAGATGATGCTTATATCACTGATGTTTATGCTCATATTATGCCTAGTATATGGATTTAATGGATTATGTGGATTAATCTTGTTATGCGCATAATTTAATTATTTGATGACTATTCATATCATGTTGCTTAGCATCTGATTAGTGTGCGTTGATGTATTTAGGTGAAGGGAAATAGTGTCACATCACTCACTTGTGAGTGCCCCGTGACACTACAATTTTCCTCTCATGGTGTGTTTGACTATTTGACTATGTATATGCTTGACTGTGCATTTTTTGTAGGTTGTAGGTACTAGGCATCGAATCCACCTAAATTGTTAGGTTTGAGCATTCCTTAAGACCAATGGAAATCGTTGATGGAGATAACATTAGGTCCCTTGTTGAGCCATCATCCTCGACAAGGAGGAGTATCCATTGTCACCATGGTAGTGTTGTTCATTTGTGATTTGGTTCATCTTTGTTGTCGTGGTCTTTCCTTCCATGTCACTATGAGTTTAGGTACTATTTGGTATTCTATTCAATTGATTTATTTGTTTGATTAGTGCTTTGATTGATTATTATATTAAAATAAAAGATTATTGCGGGTAAAAGGTATTTTGATAATTTAAATAAATGTTTTAATACATTTGTGGTGTTGATAAAATAAAATATTATTGAGGTTTAATTTGGGTTAAATGAATTTAAAATTATGATTTAATAAAGATATATAAAAATAATCATATTAATTAAATAGTGGTACATATAGAATTAAAAAGGTAAGTTTAATAAATTAAATATTTTAAAAGTGAAATTATTGTGTGCAATTAAATAAAGATATTTTATTAATAAATTTTTTAAGGAGTGGTGGAAAAAAATAGTAGAAAATAAAATAAAATAATGAAATTAAAGAAATGTTGCATGCAAGCAACGAAGAGAATGGAGTGGCTAATAAATTGGTTATTTGCTGAAAGAAAGGGGGCTTTTCACATTGACCTGAAAACTAATCTTGTTTTCTCTTCCCGTGAATACTTCTTGTTCTTGGGGGCTTCTTCTAGTTTTGTGGTTTTGGAATTGGGTCCTATAGTGTTTTGCTAAGAATTTGATGAGTGCTAAAGTGACAAGCTAGGGTAAAGAGCTCATCGTCAATCTTCAGTTTATTTTGTCAAGTTATTCTAGGTTCCAATGGATTTCTCTCTCTCAAATTCAATTCTATTTGGAAAAGCAATTTGGATGTTGGTACTGTGTGAAAACAAAGCATTCTTTTTGTTATTAGATTATGAAATTGAAAACAAGTAAAAGAAAAATTATGTCCTTTATATTTGTTTTAAAGCTCTTCTTGAAAATCGAATTGTGCATGTTCTGTAATTTCTGCCAGCATGCTCATTAAATTCCCTGAGTCAACATTTTGGAAATTTCCCTTCTTACATAGGAAACACCTCTATCTCTATGGTATTAATATTACTTCCTTTATCATTAATCGAGTCAATTCATAGTGCCATGCTAACCCTGGTATTCTTACAAACCCTGTTATTTACTGTGTTCGAATCTTTATCTGTTGAGCTCCTCTCTAAGGCTAGGCCGATATCAATTTGATACTTCCCATTTGAACTATTTTAATCTAAATAAAGCCTCCACTAGTATCTATCTTTTGTAGTTATAGCTTTCCTTCTCATTGGATGCGTTGATAGACTTCCATGTTCACATGTTCCAAGCCTCTAATTGTTCTTAATCATGATCGGCTGAGATGAAGGGTAGATTAATGTAAATGTATGCATATATTTTTACCATGCCCAGTCTTGTCTTGGCCGTGACCCACCTCCTCTTTCTATTATGTTGTGCTCGAATGACACTTGATAATGTAGTTTATATTTGTTAGAATGTTGAATTTATTTCTGTTTGACTCGCATAATCTTTCTCTGGCCATTGATGCCTTATATGGTGTTTCCTACATAGCCAAGCCTCAATCTTGAAGGTGTTGTAGTTGCATCCTATTTGATTTGTCATAGAATTGTAATCACTATCTCCTATCCATGTTGGTGTCCTCTTTTCACCCGCACCCTATAGAATGGTGAATTAAATGCAATGTTGGCTTTCTTATTTTATTGGTTGCATTTTATTGAAATATGATTCATGTTTATCACCTTCTTGTCAATTGAGTGATATAAAATATACTAAGAATGAAATTTAAATTATTGTAATAGTAAATCAATCACTACATGCATATACCTATGCTCGGATTCGAAGTACATGATTGATGGTATAATCTAAATGTGCACCATCCTTAGAGTCTAGGAAGTAAGTGTTATCAGCAGTGCATGGCCTTGTTTAAATGGTATTTATATTGTTAGGAACATTGTTTATAGGCATTCAGTTATATGTAAGCTGAACTGAATGTTTTATGGTTTGGATTCCTTTCGAAACGTATAAGTATATATTTGTTTTAGAAATAAGAGATTTGTGGTAATTACAGAATAAGATTATGAAAGGGAAGATTAATTTAATTACATTGTTAAATGTGAAATTAGACTTTTCCTTGGCAACTATTAATACTGTATGTTTTGTAAATGGTGTGTCACCCTAGTTGTAAACTCACCATGTGTCTCTTGATCGTGTTAGAGGATTTGTTGCTATGTGACGTAGGTATTGATTATATGGAATTGTGTAATCATGGTTATTAATCTTGTGATATTAGTTTTGTTATGGTTAGTTAGACTTCTAGAGGCTAAGGGAAATTTTCCACTTGATGGATTCTTTTATAATTCATTTTTAGATGGTTGTTTATTTATTGAATGAGTATACAAAGGTCATTAGCCTTGCATGGTATATTCACCACTTTAATTGGAATATGTGTGCAAGATGGTTTATGCCTCACCTCTCTGTGTATGTCTATGAGGTTTTGTGATTGGTGTAAGTTGGCTTTGCCCTATTGATTTCATTGGGTCTCCTAGCTACTAGTAGGAGAGTGGCTCTCAATGGGGGTCGGTGCACAAAGTGGCACTAGGGTAACCCAAGTGGGAGTTTCTTAATTTATTGATAACTTAAAATGTATTAGGGGGTTGGGTAGTATTCACACTAATCAAGATAAGTGTATGCCTCACTCATGGCTCAAGTGCTTGTTTAGGCTTGAGATGAGATGAGAAGGCCTTGAATGGAAAGATCAACTGCCTTTTCCTCATGAGAGGTATGTAGATTTTGTAAAATTTTGTATGGGTGTCGAAGATTGGTAGAGACTATAAGGGTAACCTAGGATGGGGGTTGGGCCCTAGGAAGATCTGCTAGGGTAACCCATAGCAAGCTATGTGATAACACTCCTCCTACTACAAACTAGCATTTCCTTGGCTTGTGTTTTCCCTTTTTGCTTGCGTGCATCTGGAAGTGGTGTCATTGTTGTGTGATGTCGTAATGTACTTGTATATGGGAGTCATGTTAGCCTTTGTGTCATTCTTCTATCTCTTGACTATTTTGTGGTGGGACCTTATTGCTATCTCCTAGCACAAGGGGTGGACCTTAGGGTTGCACATGGTTGGGTGGAATGTGCCTTGTACTCCATTAGGTTTCCCCTGCTATTGTTTTCCATCATGGTGACTGCTCTTGATGATGTGGACTACTACACTTTTTCTAGTTCAAGTGGAATATCTTCATGTACTTGTACTAAATTGAAATTAGTTATATCATGTATCGTAACTCTAATGTATAATCTCCCCAATTGATCTCGGGGAAGCATGGATGTAAGTATATAAGTATGTAATTCATTGTTGAACTCTCTTGTAATGGGTAATGTTAATAATGTACTTTGTTTATGTTAGTTAATGAAATTGATTCTGAATGGCATCTATTGATGACATGTTATGGTTAATTCATATTGGTTGATCATTTAAATGTGATGGATTTAATGAAATTCTTATTGTTAGATGAATCTTGTTTAATGAGATAATAGCGATGATTTATTATTCTTGTTAGTTTGGTTAATGGGATTCTCTTAGCATTTTCATAGAACCTTAGAGGACTTAGGTTGAATATAAGTTATTGTGTAATCTGCAATCCTAGTATGTTGCACTTTAATTAAAAAAAATGTTCTATTTTTAAGTGTTGTAGTGTGTTGTTCTCTAGGGTTCTGTGGCGGGGTGTTACACATGGTATCAGAGCCCAAGTTCTAATACTAGGTACTCTGGGTATATACAAGATCCCATCGTGTGTGTTTTAGTTGCATAGATTTTGAAGTTTATATTTCCTTGTTATCCTTGCTTAACACCCTGAAACTTTACCTTTGGTGGTGTTTGTATAGGAAATTTCCTAGAGCTCAGGGTCAAGGTCGGGGACGTGGTAAAGGTTGTGCTAGTGGTCATGGGGCTAATCGCCAAGAAACCCATCCTTAGAGTTCCCATGAGAGTGATTGTGAGGAACAATAGGGTTCCCAGAATAATTAGGGATGCAAAGACCAGGATTCGAGTCAACCGGGGTTGGAGGGTGCACAGTTGCATCATTTACTTGAGGAGGTCCTTGCCCGTCTAGGTCCAAGATAGGAGGGTGATCAGTAGGTGGTTAGGGAGAGAGAGAGAGGTCTCCTAGGAGGAGAGAGGTTATAGTGGAGTAGGAGGATGTTTTAGCCAGTCATATGAGGGATATTTTGTATGTACGTCCTCCTACTTTCTTTGGGAGGTCTATTGTCATTTCCAGTTCTTTCCAGATCTTCAAAGGATAGTTTAAGTTCTCCATTCATATCAACCATGCAATCTCATTCAGTAAATACTACCATAGGTATTTCTTCATGAGGAATAGGATATCTTCTAGTAGCCATGTGTTGAACCTCCAAGATCTTCCTTAAGCAATTAAGCTTCTTCTGAGGAACCAAGCTCTGATACCAATTGTTGAACACTCATAATATTGAGAGGGGGGTGGATCAATATTCTTTGAAACCACTTAAGCATTTAAACATTCATTCCACATATCATATTCAAATTGTAGTTAGGAAAGGAATTATGAAAGCAATCATCAAAGCACATAACGCACAAACACTAGATTTACATGGAAAACCCAAAATGGGAAAAGGAACGGTGAGGATTAGATCATAATATATTATAACTAGTCATAACATATTATAGAAAGACTCACTGCTAGGTGGATTCACTGTCTAGTAGACTCACTTCCAATAGAATGAAAGATTTAGATAAAAGAAGGGGTGAAGCACTACCAAGATCTGAATTTCTATAAATGCATCTACAATATATTGAAGATATAGTTACAATGAAGCTCAAAACACCAAATTAACACACTTCATGCTACAATATTCTTACACTCTTCTCTGCTCTACATTTGCATCACACTCACACACTTGTATTTAGAATTCACAACCACAACATCACTATCCCTCTACAACACTAAAATGATCTTGTGTTTATACCCATAACATGCCAAACACCTACAACATCAATTAGGTCAGCCTAATTAGATGTATCATGTAAAACAATAACTTGTAGGTTCAAGATAAAACTATACATTCTTTTCGAACAACACCAAAAATTGTAACATATCCAAATAGGTCGACATGGACCTATAACAGCTCCCACATAACCAATCAAAAAATATTTTAACTTTGTACATGACCCAAAACTTGTTAGGTTAGAATGGTTGGGAAGACAACACCATAACACACTAATTGATTATCCACAAACTAACATGCAGACTTCCAAAACACACACCACTTGGACTATACACACCCATCTTACACCTGTAAACACTCCCATAAATCTACATAACCAAATATGTTTATGTGGTGGAATGTAGACCAATCCAAGCATGTACATTGTTCTAATTATACTATTACTAGCAAAGCTAATATTCTATCAACCATAAATTTTATACCAGAGAGCATAAAAACATGAAAATTTGGATTTAAGGTCCCCAAACACATATGGAAATTTCTTTAGAACCATAGACAATAATACCTCAAAGTTAACCAATGCTGACCAAAAAATTGATGCTCTGTACACTAAAAATTGCATTCTAGACTTAGTCCAATATTCAACATATCTATTTTGCACCAAAGAAAAAGCTCTGCATATGTATGTTGGATTACCATCTGCATACTCAATTATGATTCACCAACCAATTTTTCCTAAATGTATTCTTCCATTCAAACCACAATTTTGAAATCAATGACAACACTGAATAAGCTCATGCTCATGTTGCCAACAACCATATAAATGACAATCTCCTCAAACTTCTAATAGGCTCAACTTGAAGCCATTGAGAACCTCTCTGGGGAGATTTTCATTTTTAGGTTTGTAGAAATAATTCATCTTAAATATTTTATCAATTGTAGTCCTTGGTATCTATGTATTTCTTTTCTAGTGTTTATTGACAACACATGAGAGATTTTATTTTCTCTTAGGAGAGGGATTTTTTAGGTTCCTATCTAGGTTGAAATTCATTATTTTCTTTTATATTTTTGGTCTTTCCTTGAATCACAATGTTGTATCTTAAGACAATTTCATTTGTGTTGAGCTTGATAAGTTATCTTATATGCTACTATAAAAGCATGTTTGTATTGAGATGTACCTTTCTAAATATTTAGGGAAGTTAGTTAAAATTCAAATTGGATAGACATGTCATAAACAAAGAGTTATTTATCTAAAATTTTCAAAAATATACTATAGGTGTTGATCCTTTGATTATAAGATTAAAGATTGTCCCCTTATTACTTCTAGAGAAAATTCTTCCCAAAGCCTTAAAGTCATGCTCATAGAAAAAAAAAGAGGAAGGATGGACAATGATGTGGAACTTTGTAGAAAGAAAAAATACTAGGAAAAGTGTAATGAAACAACTTTCACAATAGAATAATATGATAGAAAATATGTTGTAAATACTTGATAATAACTGAGAATATCAAGCCACTTAGAGGGGTAAAACCTCCAAATATCTCCAATGAGAACACAATTCACAATATGATGACGAAATAAGACTCACTACCTCTTATATATACCTTATTTATGCCTAGGATATCACCCAAGCCAACTTAGATAACCATGTATAAACCTTAGGCTGGCCTAATTAACTAAATAATAATATAATAATGATAATATGAATTAATTAAGAGTTAATATAGTCACAAGACGACTATTCATAACCCAATATACTTTAATATTAAGGGTGTAGTATTCCCCCCTCTTTAGAGAAGCATTATCCTTGATTCTAATCAAGTTTGGATGCTTCTAAATGAAATCCTTTTCCTCCAATGTGGCATCTTCAACTGGATGAGATACTGAGTGAGTGTTATGGTCCTTAGCTTCCTTTTGTATTTTTGAAGAATAAACTCTGGTTCCAATATGATTCTTCCTTCTTCATCAATCTTGGGTAATATTGTCTAAGTAGGGATATTATTTTCAATTACCTTCTTCAAAAAAGAAACATGAAAATATGGATGTATCTTTGTTGTTGATGGCCATTCAAGCTTGTAGGAAACACTACCTCTCTTTTACATGATATGGTATGGGCATAATATTTTGGAAATAAATAATTATTGTTTGACTATTGCTTCAACGAAATTTGCTTGTAAGGCTGCAATCTTAAGAAAAACCAATCCCCAACTTCAAAACCTCTATCACTATGGTGCTTGTCCTCTTGCTAGTTCATTTTATTTTGTTCCATGGCTAGATTCTCTTTATGTTCTAAAAGTACTTGTTGTTGATTTAGTATGTGGTCCTACACAATGTCAAATCTTGGTGACACCTTCAATGATGATGTGATGGAAGGAGGATGGTATTCATACAATTGCATAAATGGAGACATTTTTGTTAAAGTATCAAAGGAAGTGTTATACCACCATTCTGCTATTGGCAGTCAATCTACACATGGATATTTTTTTATTTGGAGTGAAACAACATATACATCCTTCCATACACTTGTTAACAATCTCTTTTCCCATCAGATTAAGGATGGTATGAATAACTATGAGCCAATTGAGTACCCAAACATGATCTGAATAAATATGTTCAAAAGTTACTAGTAAAGATAGGATCAAGATCACTAACAATAACCTTAGGTATAACATGTAGCTTTTGAATATCCTCAAAAAATAGTTTTTCCACTACACTTGTAAAAAAACGTGATAATGAAATAAAATGTACATATTTAGTGAGGTGATCTACTACTACCATGATACAATTCTTACCATTATATCTTTGAAGCACTATGATGAAGTCCATGTGGACCTCTTCCCAATGTTGGATAGGAATAAGTAAGGGTTGCAAGAGACTAGGTATCTTAATTGTCTCCCTTTTTATCTTTGACAAAAAAAACATTCTCCCACAGATGTTTGAACATATCCGTTTACCCCTTCTTAGAAGAAGTCTTTCTTGACTTGATGATATGTCTTCAAAAATCCTAAATGACCACCAACTAGAGACTCATGAAGCTCTATGATAATATTTTGTTTGAGACAGGAAAAATTTATCTTTATACCATAAAGTATCTCCCTTCCAATTAAACTTATGTATATAACTAGGATCACGAGCTATAATTGTTGAATGTTATTACTTGTAGCAACATCATTCTACCCCTCTTCTTTGGCTTCTACTACCCAATCTTCTAGTAATATTGAAATTACATATAATAAAGGTTCATCCATCTCATCCTTCCTCGATAGTGCATCTACCACAACATTTTCCTTTCCTTTCTTCTATACAATCTAAAAATAATATCCCAACATCTTAGTGGCCCATTTTTTTTCTCTTCAAAAGATAATAGATTAGATTCAGACCTTCTGTCTGATTCTACACTTCACTCTGCTCTGCCTTAATTTGCTTCACAACAATATTCTTCTGCACAAGTGAAACTATGCCAAATCGCTCAACAAGCCTTCTGACGTTCACAATATACTTTGTACACTCACCTTTTCACTTTTACAATGAATTAACTGATCTCTTATATATATCCACTATCAAATATTTAGTCGCTTCATGTCAGCTTCAACAAAATAAAAATATTTTCCAATAGTTGTCTCAATCCACATTTAATATTTGATGTGTACCCATCAAATTTGGCCACGACATAGCTAGGAACCAAAATAAAATATTCAAGCATAGGATACCTCAATTAATTATACCTCAAATATCCACAACATGTCATATTCACTAAGTCGGCCACCGTGAGCTAATAAACAAAAATCATCTTGTCAGATCTCCTAACTTATACACTGATTAATGCGACATCACAAAACATAACAATAAGATAATATAGATATTTAACAACCTTCCTCGAGATCCAAAACTCAAAATGATAATCTGGTGAAGCATACAAATCGACATACTAACCAAATACTTTTTTCTTCATTCTCTCTTCCGGTAATACTCTATTCTTTACTTTGCCTGCCGGTATGAACAAATCTTGATTTGCGGACCAGAAGAATGACTTAGGTTGCCATCAATGACAACACTAGAAGCCATATTCCAACAATCTGCCCCTTTCACATTGATGGCAACACTTAGTGAAAAAAGACTAAGTGTCAGAACCAATATGATTACGTTGCCAGAGTTCAAAATTTCAAAACACAACTCCCCCTTAGAATGAAAAGGAATTTTTCATGACTCTCTATCTCCCTTTGACATCAATGAAAAACATATTTTGGATCTCCCCCCTTCCTAATTCAAAAATTGGATCAAAATTTGAAGAAATACAACTTCTACTCAAGTTAGAAAATGATCTTGTACTTATCTTTCATTTTTGGAAGAAATTTCCTCCTAGCTTCTACTGAAATCCCAATGATTAAGATCAAGTTGTTCTCAAATGTCTAGTTGATAATCTAGATGAGAGATTCTAGAATTGTGATTGCCTCTTCTAATTTCTCTCCTTTCCTCAGAACCTCAATTAACTGCTCCATTCTACATTCGGTTAAATCCTTAACTTTCCAAAAGGTGTCCACAAGGTTGTTTATGGTGAAATGAAATTTTGTATGATCAAATTGCAACTCTTGAATCATTTTCTTGACTGCACCATCCTGATCCTGAAACATGTTATAATCTTGACCAATCTTGTTTAGCTCAGTTTCAATCTGCTGCAGCTTATCTTTGTTTTTTCCAACTGTATGAGGCCAACAAAGATAATAGTTGTAGATGTTATTTTCTATATTTATGCATTTCCTCAATACATTCATTTTCCTTTTTAGTTTGGTAAGAGATAGCCTGAACTGGTCCTTCAGATGTAAAATTATTTCTCCCTCTTGTCTATCCTGGGACTTAGAGACCATGGCTTTCTTAATGCATTCAATCATATCTTTAGGAAACACATTCTAAAAACTCTCCAATCTAATATTATTTTGCACAAAATAAATACTTAGTGTGCTATTGATTAGGTCATGCTCATATGAGGGTCTATCAGACCATATGTCAGCAATTTTCTGCATCCCATCTTTCTCCTGAGCAAGCTGCAGTATATTTACTTTGGGTAAAACACCTTCTTCTTCACTTCCTTCTACCATTACTACATTTGGTTCAAAAAATTTTGGTTATTCCCTTGGAGTGTACTCATCAGATTCCTCATCTGGTATGCCCACAATCACTTGTTCTTTTTTTCCTTCAATTTTTGGAGTCTTGTGTGCTGGAGGAGTGTAATCAACAATCTCTTGTTCTCTTTTCTTCTTCTTCTCCATCTCACCAGAAGAGGATCCAACTTCAAGTGCTCTTACTAGAATGGAAATGCTAATTGGTCCAAACTTCCCTAGCAATTCCTTAAAGAAATTTGCATACTCTTGCTTACAATTTTCCAAAGTATTAGAATGTTGAAAAATTTGTTTAAAAACTGATTCATTCTCTTTCCATACAACATTATTGATCTGTGGAAAGAAATTCAAAAAATACATCACAAGACATATGACCAAGGTACCAAACCTGAAGGGGTAATCTACCTCCTTTGTTAGTTGCACATTTTCCATCAATTGATCTTTCAGAAATCCACATAAGTCAAAATATTTATCCTCCATTATCATTTTATGAGAGATGTAAACTACACCTGCTGAAGTTATGCCTTCCTTGTTTCTGAAAAATATTTTGTATGAGATTCCATGCACAATGTACCTTGTTATCGCATATTTGATAGTTGAAATTATCAAATCCCTTTGATATGCAATTACTTTGGTTAGGGTTTCAACTTCTTTGTTCTGAATCAACTTCTTTTTAAGTATATCCCCAACACTGCATAATCTAGTTAGATTCCTAATCACCTCTTTCAAAATGAGATAGGGTGTATCCAGAGTTAGAATGCCATCATTCAATCTGTTTAGGATAAATCTAATGACTTCTGCATTATCAAAATAGGGAAATTCACTCCAAATATCCAAACTTTTATGTTTCACATCTTCAAGCCATTTCAATTCATTGGTCAGTAACATATATCTCACATCCCTAATCTTCTCACTACTATATTCATCTAAACTCACCATTCCTTTTATTTGCTTCATTTTCCTTTTCGTACCGAACAAGTTTCTACCAAGCACCAAATTAAGTGAGAATTCTACAAGCAACTAAAATACTTGATGAATTCGCCGCCGAATTGACTTTACTCCTTCAAAATTTTGTTGTAGAGGCTCTCCTTCTATTCTTCTTCAATTCAAGGTGACAAATGAGGGTTCCAAATACCCTTTTATAACTCACACACCTAACCCTTTTACCACATTAAATGTTTTTCCCTAGGTGTTCTAGATACTTTGTTTTCTCAGATAGTAAAATAAGGATTCATCTGCAGACCTTATACTTCTCAAATTTCTGCACAAGTGATCATCAATACATTTTTAAACTATTAGAACAACTACTAACAATTTCCTACATTCTGGTGCCAACTACCGACAGGGGGACAAAATATTTTCTTGAAAAAATCCCCCTAGGCCAATGGCCTAAGATCAATTTAAGGAGGAACTACTAGAAGTAGATTCTGGTGTAGGAATATTTCCTTCATTAGACTCACTTTTCCTTACCCATGTTTTCTTCATCTAATCTCTTATTTCTTCCATAATCACTTTCCCTTTTCCTTCTCCTTTTACTACTCCTTCTCAAGTGAAATTATGCCTTTGTATACCTAACTCTTTTATCGATATTTTTGTTCCTATAGAATCTCGCAATGTGTCCAAATCTATTGCAATTGTAACACACATGAATTATTTGTCTAGACCACTCATTCCATTTATTTCCTCTTGATCTGCATTGATTAGCAATATTCCACAAATCTTCCACA
>VDFB02230849.1:0-16419 GCA_007258455.2 Sequoia sempervirens | reverse complement strand
TTAATAATTAAAATAATAATAATCAAAATCATAAGTTAACCTTAATGTTAATAATTATAATAATAATAAATTTGATTAATTTCTAATCAAGGTTAACTTATTATTAGGTTACACTTAATTCACAATAAATTAATAATGATTAACTATAAATAATTATATAGTTAAGTTATTAAATTATGTTTTAACTATAACCTTAACTACAATCCTAACTATAATTATTATCATAATAATAGACATCTATTATTTTAAGTTAACTATAACTCTAAAACTTATTATAATGATAAGGCTAGTATTACATTTTTTCAAGGTTAGGGTTCAATTAGTTTTACAAATCAATTATGGTTATGATTAGGGTTGATTTAGGGTTAGGGTTAGATTTGTGTGAGGGTTCTAGGATCAATTAAGGTTAGGGTTCATATAGGGTTGCAATTACTATTACAATTCAAGAAGGGTTAGGGTTAGTGTTGGGGTTAGCCTTCAATAATGCTTACATTTTGGTTAAGTTTAGGGTTCATTTAGGGGTTAGGAATAGCGTTCATGGGATTGGGTTAGGTTTTAATTAGGTTCAATTAATATTGGAAGGTTTGATTAGGGCTATATAATAATAAAATTGATTAAGATAGGAGTTATTTATGAATTTATTTTAATGTTATATAAGTTATAATAGAATTCGTTAGGATTATGATTCTATTAGCAGTAGGTGGGTTGAAGTTAGGAGGTAAGATTAGATTTAATTGATTAGGGTTCAATTAAGATGGGATTAAATTAATATTACTATTAAGATTAGGGTCAAATAAGGTTAGGGTTAAATTAGGGCTGGGGCACAACTACAATTACGATTTAGGGTTTAAAATTTTATCATAAGTTTTTAGGAAGTGTATATTAAACTACCATGCTATATTTAACAATTAGTAGTGGGTTCCGGGTTTAGGGTTGAAATAGAATTATGATTCAAGGTTATCATTAAGGTTTGATTACACTTATGATTGAAATTAGTGTTTAATGAGGGTTAGGGTTAGGTTTATAATTCATTTAGGGTTTATAATTAGGGTTAGGGTTGGGGTTAGTATTAGTGTTTAGGTTATCATCACAAATACGTTTATCATCACAAATAGGAATTAGGGTTAGGGTTAGGGTTAGGGTTAAGGTTAGGGATAGGTTAGAGATAAAATTGGGAATGGGGTTGGGGTTATCATCACAAATAGATTTATCATCATTAATAGGAGTTAGGGTTATCATCACGAATAGGGATTTTGGTTAGGGTTAGTGTTAGGGTTATGGTTAGGGTTAGGGTTAGAGTTAAAATTGGGATTAGGGTTGGGGTTATTATTACGAATAGGTTTATCATCGCGAATAGGATCAAGGTTAGGGTTAGGGTTAGGGTTAGTGTAAGGGTTAGGGTTATGGTTATAGTTATGGTTACAATTAGGGTTATCATCATAATGAAGTTCTTCATCATGAATAAGATTAGGGTTAGGGTTATCATCACCAATAGACTTATAATCATTAATAGGATTAGGGTTAGGGTTATCATCATGAATAGGGATTAGGGTTAGTTTTAGGGTTAGGATTAGGGTTAGGGTTAGGGTTATGGTTATGGTTAGAGTTAGGGTTATCATCATGAATAGGATTGGGGTTAGGGTTAGTGTTGGGGTTAGGATTAGGGTTAGAATTAGGGTTAGGTTTATCGTCACAAAAAGGATTAGGGTTAGGGTTAGGATTAAGGCTAGCGTTAGGGTTATAATCTTGAATATATTTACCATCACAAATAAGGATTAGGGTTAAGGTTAGTGATAAGGTTAGGGTTAGGGTTAGGTTTATCATCACGAAAAGGATTAGGGTTAGGGTTATAATCTTGAATAGGTTTATCATCACAAATAGGGATTGGGGTTAGGGTTAGGGTTAAGGTTAGGATTATGGTTAGGGTTAGGGTTAGGGTTAGGGTTAGGGTTAGGGTTAGGGTTAGGGTTATGATTATGGTTAGGGATATGTTTATAAATGATAAATATAGTAATTTGGTTAGTGTTAGAGTTAAAATTGGGATTAGGATTGGGGTTATCATCACGAATAGGTTTATCATCATGAATAAGGTCAAGGTTAGGGTTAGTGTTAGGATTAGTATTAGGGTTAGGGTTATCATTACAAATAGGGATCCTAACCCTAATCCTAACCCTAATCCTAATCTTAGCCCTAACCCTAAATCTAACCCTAATCCTAACCCTAACCCTAATCCTAACCCTAACCATAATCCTAACCTAATTAAACCCTAACCCTAATCCTAATCCTAACCCTAGCCACAATCCCTGATCCCTAATGTAATCCTAACCTAATTAAGCCGGCCTAAGCCTAACCTAACCCCACAGCACTGTCTAGCCTGGCCTTTAACACGACTGCCCTAATCATGTCCCTAACCCTAATACTGAATTTTAACCCTAAACCTAATCTAACCTAATCATATTAACTATCATGTTATAATATATTAATTGTATAATGACAATAAAATAATACTATAATAAAATATATAATAAAAAAAAATAAAAATTATTTAAGATATTAGATGTTGCACGGCGATTGCTACTAGCATATATATATATTATTTTAATAATATTTATAAAATATGCCGAGAGATATCCTTCTCGAGGCACCTAATTTGTAATCAAATTTTTATTATAAAAATTGAATAGGTGCCTTGAGAAGGATATCTCTCGGCGTATTTTATATATATTATTAAAATAATATATATATGTTAGTATATATTTAATAATATATATAAAATACGCCGAGAGATATCCTTCTCTAAGGCGCCTATTGCACTTTTATGTGAGAAATTGATTTAAAAAATAGGCGCCTCGAGAAGGATATCTCTCGACATATTTTATATATATTATTAAATATATATATGCTAGTAGCAATTGCAACACATGTAATATCTTTAATAAATTATTTTTATATTTATATATTTTATATTAAATAATTATAATAATTAATATATTATAATATGATAGTATAATATTTGTAATATTATTTAGAAAAATAATATATATAACTTACTATTTAAATGTTAAGTTAAAATATATTAATATATTTTAAGTATATTTATAATATTATAATAAAAATATTATATCAACAATATTTAGTTAGGATTAGGGTTAGGGTTAAGGTTAAGAGATATAGTTAAGGTTAGGATTAGGTCTGGAGATATAGTTAGGGTTAGGGTTAGAGTTAATATATAGTTAGGGTTATGGTTAGAGTAAATATTACCATGAGAGACAAGGTTTGCATTAAAATTAGGGTTAGGGTTATATACATGTAATATCTTAAATAAATTATTTTTATATTTATATATTTTATATTAAATTATTATAATAATTAATATATTATAATATGATAGTATAATATTTGTAATTCAATTTTAGAAAATAATAAATATAATTTAATATTTAAATGTTAAGTTAAAATATATAAATATATTTTTAGTATATTTATAATATTATAATAATAAAATATTATATCATCAATATTTAGTTAGGATTATGGTTAGGGTTAAGGTTAAGAGATATAGTTAAGGTTAGGGTTAGGTCTAGAGATATAGTTAGGTTAGGGTTAGAGTTAATATATAGTTAGGATTGGGGTTAGGGTTAATATTAGGATGACAGACATGGTTTGCATCAAAATTAGGGTTAGGGTTATCATCAAGATAAGCTTAGGATTAAGGTTCGGGTTAGCATGAGGATTAGGGTTACAATAAGGTTTAGGGCCAAGTTTAGGGTTAATATATATAGTTAGGGTTGGGGTAATAATTGGGGTTAAGGTTATCAAGATTAGGGTTATAGTTATGTTTTGGATCAAGTTTAGGGTTAGGATTATGGTTAGGTTGGGGTTAAGAGATATAGTTAGGGTTAGGGTTTAGGTTAGGATTAGGGCTACAGATATAGTTAGGGTTAGAAATATGGTTAACATTATGATGAGGGTCAGGGTTCGCATCAAAATTAGGGTTAGGGTTAGCATTAAGATTAAGGTTACATTTAGGTTTGTTGTCAAGTTTAGGGTTAATAGTTAATGTTAGGTTTGGGGTAATAATTGGGGTTAAGGTTATCAAGATTAGCATTATAGTTATGTTCTCGATCAAGTTTAGGGTTAGGATTATGGTTAGGTTGGGGTTAAGAGATATAGTTAGGTTTAGGGTTTAGGTTAGGATTAGGGTTAGAGATATAGTTAAGCTTATGGTTATGGTTAAGAGATATAGTTAGGGTTATAAATATAGTTAACATTAAGATGAGGGTTAGGGTTTGCATCAAAATTAGGGTTAGGGTTAGCATGAAGAATAGTTTAATAGGATTAGGTTTAGGATTAGCATTAGGATTAAGGTTACATTTAGTGTTTTATAACCCAGGGCCTAACACTAATGCTAGCCCTAACCTTAACCATAAGCCTATTTCTAACACCAATTCTTTCACTAACCCTAACCTTCAACCCTAACCCTAAATATAGCTTATCCCTATCTTTAACCCTAATTATACCCTAACTCTAACCCTAATCCTATTCCTAATTCTAACCTTAACCCTAATCCTAATGCTAAACCTAATTCTAATCTAATGCTAATTTAACCCTAATTAAACCCAAACTCTAATCATAATTACACTCTAACCCTAACCCTTATCCTAGTTGAACCCTTAACCCTAATTGAACCCAAACCCTAATCCTACTCAATTTTAAACTTTGATTTGTTCCTAAACCATAACTCCAACCCTTACCCTAATTGAACTCCTAACCTCTAATTAAACTCTAGCACCGGGATTGAAATCTAAACCCACTAAACTCTAAATGTAATTGAACTCCCCAACACTAACCCTTATTTGTTCCTAACCCCAAGATCTCACAAATACAGATCAATACCTTAAGCCAACTCTGGTAAACCTTATTGGATAGTGATAAAAGCTACTCCTATCTTCATTAAGGTAGAAATTTTGTATACAACATGCCCCTTGAAAATTGGAGATAGGTAGTACAAAAAGAAGGTAAACACTAATGAAAATGGTCAGTGGTATTGTGGAAGATGTGATAAAACTTTCCCTGAATGTGATTATAAATATATACTTCAATGCAAAGTGTAAGACCATACTTCATTCACTTGGATTACAACTTTTGAAGAAGTGGCGTAAGAAATTATGGTAACAACAAAAGAATTGAACATTTTGAAGCATGAAAACAAGATGATGTTAAGTTTTCACACATTATACAAAAGGTCCTTTCTCAACAGATATATCTAAGTTAGTTAATGCCATTTGTCATGATATACTTCTTTGATGCTGTCAATACTAAATCTAATGATTGATGAACATTTATGATTTTAAATTTATTGTTCTTGGTTGATTGTTGTTATAGACAAGTTGGTATGATTTCAAATTTGAATGTGAACCCTTATATATGGGAATTAAGATAAACAATGACACAAACAATATTGAAATCAAATTTATTTCTTTCCAAATTCATATTCATGAAAATGTTATTTTTCAAGTCAATAGGCATCTTGATAAAAGATAACTCTCGCAGGTTTTACATTACAATACACTAATATAGGTACATACAATTAAATTATTAACCATATTTTACCTTGTAATATTTCATTGAATTGTTAAAAGATGTAAAATATTAATACTAAATATATAGGAAATGGTTTAAAAATTACATATTTTCAAAAATAAAATATTAATATCTTCTACTTTATCTCTCCACTCTCTATATCTCCTTATATAGACCATCTTCCATATCTCTCTCTATATACCCTATCTCTATATCTCATATAGACCATCTTCCACATTCTGTTATATATATATATATCCCTCCCCATCTCCCTTATCCTCCATATATTTATTTCTCCATCTATCTCTCTGCTATCTCATCTATTTTTATCCCTTTGCCTCTCTCATTCTATATTCATCTCTACCCCCATCTATAGGAGAGACAAAGGTCAAGCATTGGACCTTCCCAAAGATCCACCAATCCTCAACACTAATTCCAACCATTCTGGAGCATTTAAGCACATATTGTATGCCAGGATTAGGAGGCATGTCAAAGCCTCATACTTCATCGGGATGCACAGGGTCCAAAGCCCACAAAATCTAAGGTAGAGTTAGTTATAGTTTTGTAGAAATTTCAAGTGCCACAGAGCAAAGATATTCCAGTTTTGTAGGAAGATCATGTCATCTCATCAACATTTGTATCTTCATCAACATTAACAAAAGCAAAGGTATGTACTTGAATCCCTTGCATTTAAATTTTTCTATATATATATAAATATTTTAATATTTTCCCTCAAATTCATAATATATATATTAGTGTTTATTTATTTATTGCAATAAACAATTAACCTAAGTAACACATTAAGAATTTTAAGGATTTGTGCTTGGAAAAAATGCATAACAAATTTATTTGTTGGATGTCGTGTTGTATAGTTTAGAAAAGCTCAAAATATGAATAGGATTTTAAGGCCATATATTATGGTAGCTTACAATGCAAAAGAAGGAAGGAAATCTATTATCAATTTTAATCTACAATTTAATACCATATGAAAATCACATGTAGTACATTCAACTAATTTTGACATATATTATCCTTATAAAATACACATGTACCATACAATAAACTTCTCCCAAGAAAGAAACCCTAAGGAACATTAATTTAAACCCTAATTGTAGATTCATAACTCTAATCATAACCCTAAGGGAACACTTATTGAATAGTAGTCCCACTGTGCTCATAACCCTAACTTTTGAAACTTTTATAGTTTAACTCTAAATCCTAACCCTAACACTAATTTCATCCCACTGAACTTTACTCCCAACCCTAATCTATTAAAAAAAATTATAAAATCAGAAGTAAGCCCATCTATACTTGGAGATTTATCCTTTTATATATTATAATACCTTACACCATCCTTACTTCATTCTGTTAGGCCAATCATTGTCTTCTCCTCTTTTTGATTTTCCTAGGGATGACTTCTTGTGCACACTGATCTGGGATCTTTTATAGTCCACATTGCTATCTTCAACAAAGAAAAAATATTTTAATAGAAAAGATCAAAATTCATTTATAACCAAAGAAAGACCATTTATATGTTGATTATTCACCCAGATTGATCCAATTTCTTCCCTATCATTTTTCTCCTTTATATAATTAAAGAAGAAATCAAAGCCTTTATCTCCATTTTTTAGCCAATTTATTTTAGCCCTAACTTTTAAACCATGAATCTTCTTAATTTACAATTTTCTCAAATTATGCTTGAATCTCACCAACTCCTCATTCAAGGACTCATGCAATTGAGATTAGATGGAGCTAAAATCTTATTGAAGCAATTCTTTGATCTCCTTCCATCAAAGGCTCTTTTTTCTGCACAACCTGGAATAGGGACCTTGAGTTGGTAACATTGGATTCCTATTTTTGAATTGATAGCAGAGAATTTTTTTAGCAAGATCCCATCAATTAATTTTTTTAGCAAATATTAACTTCCTTTGGTATTAAAATAATTTAAATATTTTAACACATGCATTAGATGGACCTTTGGTTTTTTATGATTTAGAGATATTATGTATTGATAATTGTGTGATTGAAAGGTTTAACAAATATAAGTCATTTGGAAAAGCCTATGAAATCTAGGTTGAGCAAGTGATTAGATATGGACTCTTTTGCATTGAAAGAGGTGTAATATTATATAAGGAAATTGAGGGGAAAAAAAGGAACTAAATAATGATCTCCAAATACTAAGAAAATAAGAATCTATCTAGAATTTAGTAATTATATATATATATATATATAAAAATTGATACAAACATAATAACTAAACAAAAATTTCATATCTATTTTAAAATGCCTGATAGCATGCTATTCATTACATATTTTAAATTTTGCATGCTTTGCGGTTACCATTGGAAAGGAGAATATAATTGTAAACCATATATTTTAAGTAAATCCACATCTCTTTGGGCATTTAAAATTACTTAAATAGTTTCCTCATTGATATCTTGTTTAATTTTAACATACACCATAATAGAAGTTCACATGCACATCAATCTTAGAGAAAAAATATTTATTCATGCCCTTTTTCATTACTATTTTTGGTAAACTTTGAATAGATTGTCCTTTGTTCAATAACAAGTCTACAAGTGGGATATTATTGTGTGAATTAATCTCATGACATTACCCTACCTTGCATAAGATCTACTAGTGCAAACTTGACGTAGTAATTATCAACCCTACACATTTAAAATTGAAATTCAATTTAAATCTTGATAGCACCCTCCCACCAATCATTGTGAGCTTACCTAATGCATGTTTATCTTGATTTGCATGTTGTATTTTACTCTTAAATAAAATCATCATTTAAGCATTTTAAAATGATCAAAGATCATTAGGACAAATGAGGACGACATCAAAAGAACATTTTCATTGAGAGAAATGTAATAACATTTTCTCATAACATATATCATCATGTCTCTAATCATTATTCCTATGTCATGGAATTGGTTTTGTTAGGGCTCTAATTGAGGAGAACAAAATCCTCACAATTTAGCACATTCCCTAAAAATGTTACTAAACACTTTCTATCTATATTGAGGTTCAAATATTAGAAGATCAACACAACTAAATTCTAAACATCAATTACTCTAGTTGATTCCATGGTATAGATTTATTTGCACCAGTTCACTGTGACAATGGATATGAACCAAAGCAATACTTTGAGACATTTATTCAAGACCATCTAGGGATTTAAATGAAGATAACACAAGCCTCACGCTTAGTAGATTTTGTAATACTATGTATATTCACTCTTATTATATATTATATAAATATATAGGGCTTACCACCTTTTGCTTTAAAAAAAATGGTGTTTGTAAACATTGTCAATCCATAATAAAGTGTGAATGTTAAAAGATAAAAATCAATTTCAAATATTAATTTTTTAGTAGTTGATTATTGGAATTATAGATTGAAGCTTGTAGACTAGTTTTATTTTGTACACATATTTGAACCAAATAAAAGAACACTTAATTTGCATATTTAAAAGCATTTATAAAATCAAGTCCAAAACCTCTTTTAACACTTCAAATAATCAACATCTACATCTCAAAAAACATCACATTTAATTCATTTAATTTAAATATCAATTATCTAATATAAAAATAATATTATTTTTAAATAAAACATAATAAACATTTTTTCATTAAAATAAACAATTAAATATAATTAACATTAATAAATATTATAAATAATATATAATCTTTTTTAAAAAAGTTATTATTAAAGTTATAAGAAAGATAATTTTTTTCTATTTCTTAACAAAGAAAATGAACCAATACTTCGTAATATAAAAGGAACACTCACCACAATTCATGTAATGAAATGAATGTGGGATTAAGACTAAATCCCCCCATCCAATGACTGAGCAAATGTGTAAAGTGGAAACGGAAAACGTGAACAGCTATGGAAGGAGAACGGGAACGGGAATCGCAAGTGTAAACTGCAATGGTGGAGTACTACGGAAACATAGATTTGAAATGGTGTGGTTAAAGAAATGCTACAAAAACGAGAGAGAGGTTGGGTTAAGAGGGCCCCACATGGTGCCGGACATCTAAGGGAGTGTACCCTTAGAGTGTGTCGGTTAAGCCCGGCCCTCATATAATACCTTGCATTATGGAGCTCAATTCTCTGATATATTACTACTTATCAAATCGTTTGTAAATAATTGAACCTATGACCCATTTACATTTAATTGATTTTCTTGAATCAAAGCATACAATAATTGAACAAATTCTCAAAAGAAGAAGAATGAGACAACTTCATTAACATTTCATTCAAAATTCACTCAAATCCACATAAGGAGAGAAAATATATTAGAATTATACATTTTTTCATGCTTATAAGTCATATCTGCATACAATTTAAGATAATTTGCATATATTCATCCAAAACTCAAAACATGCTATCTATTCTATTCTGTCCGCTTGGGGTTTTAACAACCAATGGCACCACAGATATCACTTCCTCATCGGAGGATAGATATCTTTCTACCCATATATTCAACTCAAAACCTAGCTAGAGCTTACTCATTTCTCTCCCTACAATGAGCCTTGAATTCTTTATAGACAAGGGAGCAACAAGCTCGTGCCTCAAATTCTAATTTCACCTCACAAATTCTCATTTTGAACAAAATTCCATTGCATTCTGAATTCTCAGCTCTCAAAACTTCCCACACGTTGAATCTGCAAAACATTTATAGTGCATGGACTGGGGTAGCGTAAAAGAATAGGGGAACACAAATTGTCATCAAAATCCCCTTGTCGCTATCCACGCAAAAAAAACCAGGCAACCAAATTACCATGAAGGCACCACAGCAACTTCTTATTTACCTGCCACCCTACCCTTACCAACACTTAGACCCTGGTATACACACCCGCTTCTAGTTGTTGCCCAATACGGTTCGAGTCGGTCCGCTTGGGGTTTTAATTTGAACAAAATCTCCATTGCATTTGAATTTCATTTCAAAACTTCCCACATGTTGAATCTGCAAAACATAGTGGCGCACAAACTGGGGAAATCTAAAAGAAAAGGGAACACAAATTATCATCAAAATCCTGGCGCATAAACTGGGGAAAGCTAAAAGAAAAGGGAACACAAATTGTAATCAAAATCCCCTTGTTGCTATCCACACAAAAATGCAAGGAAACCAAATTGCCACGAAGACACCACAACAACTTCTTATTTACCCGCTACCATTCCCTTACCAACACTCTAACCCTGGTATACATGCCCACTTCTAGTTGTTGCCCAATACGGTAGACTCTCAGCCTCGTCTTCTTTATTGTCCTTTCCCAATACGGTTTGAGTTGGTCTGCTTGGGGTTTTAACAACCAATGGCACCACAGCTATCTCTTTGTCATCAGAGAATAGACCGTGATTGAAGAGAGGTAAATACTGACAGTAGTCTGAGTCGGTCTTTGTTACATCATCAGAAGTGTTGCTTGTAAGTTCAATGGGCGAGTGTTGGAATCTAGAGGAGCCATGCTGCCCATACCTTATTTTCCTACCAACACTAGTAATGAAGCACACCGCCGACTGCTTGCCTTTGTCATCTACCAGTTGAGCAGCAACATCCTAGAATTGCAACCTTCTACTGCATCTAGTGGGCACAAGCCTAGGCTTGTCAACCAAAGTACCTTCCTAAATAGTAGGACCGAGCTTTTGTGAGCTCAAATGAACAAACCTCCTTACTGACTTACTCATTTTCTCTTCTCAGACAAGCACTCAAACTTGATTAGACTGAACCCACAAAGTGCTCTAATCATACAAGAATGACACTATTAGTAGTAAATTCCTCTTCTATTTATTGTGCGAGGTAATGGCAACCTTCATCAATGCTTAGTAAACATGCATGTGCAAACATGGCAATTTACAAGGTGATGTAATTGCCACTGCTTAACTAGAGCTACGAGAATCCAAAGATCACCCTTCATGATTTCCAACAACAACATCTTCACATAGATTGAGGGATTGACGTGGTCTACACAAGCAAGGAATAATTCATTAATGCTTCACTAACCTTCATCTTCCTTCACAAATGAACAATAGAGATTTACATTAACTTTTGATCTTGGTTGTTGATCTAAAACCATCGGTTATGAGCTCAATAGTGGAGATTGGGCCCCACATTCCATATAGGACACACATCTACCTTTTGCTAACCTCACGCCAAATAATAGGGCGACACCTTAGGGTCTGTGGAGTTAGCGGGTATGATCGAGATCTTCCCCATATCTTTGAACTGGAAAACCTACACATTGCATAGTTAGTATTTAATGAAAGGATTTGGCTAAGTCGTCAGTGACATGACCACTGGAGTTAATGGCTTAGGTTTATGTCACCGGATTAAAATTAAAACCCAACTTTGATTTTAATGCTTTATTTCCTCTACAGGGTTTTATTTCCTAAGTCTCAGTTGGACCCATTAAATTCTTATCCCAACCCTAACAAGAACAAATGATTAAGCTAAGGATTGTATTTTTTGTTATAACTTTAGTTCTAGAGAATTCTTAATTACCAATTCTTATTTATGCATTTGTATATGAATCCAATTGAATGCCTTTCAATATCATTATGGAAAATTTTATTATTGCAACCCTAACTCTAACAGTGATTAAACCTTGAACCTAACCTGATTGAACTCGTATTATAACCCGAACTCTAACACTAACCCTAATTGTATCAAAACCCTAGAGAACTCTAATTGAACCCTAACCCTAAAATAGATAATAACCCTTACCTTAATTAAACCCTAACTGCAATCCTAGCCCTAATTTAAGACTAACCTTAACCCTGACCTTAATTAAACCCTTATTGAATTATAACCCTAATTGATCCCTAACCCAAATTGAATACTAATTTAACCTTAACCCTAAGTGAATAACAACCTTAATTAAACTCCAACCATAATCCTATTTGAATTTTGACCCTAATCATAACCATAATTCAACCCTAACCTTAATTGAACCCTAACCCTAAACATGAGTTTAATTAAGTTTAAGGTTCAAATAGGGTTAGACTTTAATTAAAATTAGGTATAGGATTCTATTAGGATTAGGTTAGTTGGGGTAAAGATTAAGGTTCTAAGGATAGAGCTTTGGGGTTAGTAAGCTAGATTCAATCAGCAAGGGTTGGCATTAGGTTAGGCTATGGTTCAATTAGGGTTTCATCAATGTTAGCTCTTGTGAACCCATAGTTACGTTTAGGGCTGACATGTAAAATTAGAGTTTAGGTCGGAAGTTAATTAGTGTTAAGGTTTAGGGTTGGGGCCATGGTTAGACTTATAATTAATGTTAAGTATTGGGATTAGATCTCATCACCTTTAATAAAAATAATCTCTCATAAATTCCTTCAATTTTTTTTTGAAATTATATAATTTAAAATATTTTCAAATTTACCTATGTTGATATATGAGAGATATAGCAAATCTAAACTCTATAAAATTTATAGTTAACTTGACATTGTGTATAAAAAGGTTTAAGTTATGAATGTTATAATATAACAAGAGCTGCAGAGCTGCGAAGTTCCTGCCATAAAGTTTTAGAATAGCTTTGTTTGTATTTGTTGTGTATTGCAAAAGGCCTAGATCAAACATCAGAAATCCCAATTGAACCCACGTTTTGTTGATTGTAGTGTAGTGGATAGAAGCATTGAAATAGTCATTGGACCAAGACCACAAGGTAGAGGATTAATTGATGAAGTTATTCTTGAATCCCTTCATAGGGAAACATGACCAACTAATTGGTATTCTCTTTTAGCACTAGGATCATACAGTAGAAGTATTAGTTTTAATTTGTTGCTATATATATATTTTTATTCAGGTAAACGCTTTTTGACCAGAAAGCTATGAACCGATACAACCATTCAACAATTTTTCACTACCCAAATGGTTTTTCCAAACCTTTTGGAAAGGAATAACAATGCCACCTAAGTAAACCAACACACCATGCCACACACCGCTTAATTTGCTATATATTAACCATCTTTTACTTACAAACTCTTTTTGAAAAAGGCAATTAGAAGGTGTCATACCTCTACTGCATTTAAGCTAAGATCAATTAGTATTGCACCAGGTTTAAACCAATCACCATGAACCAAATTTGGCTCGCCTACTATCTAGAATCACAACTATGTACTACAGACTCATCACTGTGTGAACTGATGTTTATCTAGGGTATTAATTGTTTAACTTAGACATTGATGTGTATACCCTTAGCTTCCAAATCTTCTTGTCTCATTTAAATTTTTGTCGACATCACTATCTCTGGATAAGTCAACCAAATTCTAAGGTAATCTCTAGATGGGCATGCTCTCTGCCAAATATGATGAACTAGGGCATGAATGAACTAAATGTGTTACATATCCATCAATGTTAAATTATTTGGATGATCAGAAAAAACTTCAAGAAGTTGTAGACATAAAGAGAAAGATTAAATAAAAACTAAATGAGATACACTCTTGACAATCTTTGTTTGGGATTTTCACCGCTATTTGGTTCTATGTTATATTATTTTTAAAATTAGAATTTTTTTTATTATGATCAATTAGAATAGACTCTACAAGAAATGGCCAAATATATTGTCTTGTGTAAGAAGCCCACAAATAGAAATAATAATTTGTTGATAAATCACAAGAGATAACTCTTTGCAGTCAAACACAAATCTCTAGATTTTTCACACTGATCCAATAATTATCGCCAATGAATCAAAACAATAGTATCAATCTTAGTTCAATGATATATGTCAATGTTAGATTCATAATTAACAATAAATTTTAGATACTCCACACTGGACACTAAAACAAATTGAAAAGTTGTCTTTATTTGCATCTCCTCTAGAAACTCATCCATCTTGTAAGTCGCAACATCCTAAACACCATACACCTGTTTGTGTCAAGAATTCAAAGTCATGTACCCTTGCAACATACCGGGCTAGTATGTTCCCACACCAAGGGGCCTCACCATTTGATGGAAAAAAAACATGATAATGGGTCTCAAGTTAATCCCCCAATTCCCATGAAGCACAGCCATCCCATGGGGATGATCAATCCCACCGAAAAATAAAATATCAACTACTATACCAAGACTCTCTGGCTTGAAGTCATCGACAAGAGGTATATGTAGTATAGAAGTTGCCAAGTCAACTTATTAAAGGATTTGGACATATCCAATTTGATAATCATTCCATAATAACAGTAAAATTTAGAGAGATTGAACGGTTCTCCTAGTGTAGGTGGATTTGCAAGGTGTACTTTACTCTGAAGCATTCTCATGAGGTCAAACACAATGATAATAAATATGAACAATATCTAAGGTATATAGAAATAAATGTCTTGTGGGCTTCAACAAGGGGTCTTTTAAACCAAATTGGCATCTAGTATGGTCATGACTTAAAAATTAACCAATATTATTATACCCTTATTGTACCCTACCCTTTATTAAACCCTAATTTAAGCCTAACTCTACCACTTACCATAGCTCTAACCTTAGCTTCAAGTTTTATTCTAGATTAATAATTTTAATCCCAACTTAACATTAACCCTAACCCTATTTAAATAATAATCATAACCCTAATTAAATCCTAATTGAACCCTACTTGAACCTTAATCTAAATGAACCCTAACCTTAACCCTAATTGAACCATAAACCTAACTCTAATTAAACCTTAATTGTAAATTGAACTAAAATAAGCCTAATTGAACCCTAACTCAGAACTTTGAACTGATTCTTAATCATAACACTAATTGAATGCCAACCCCAACCCTAAGAACTCGGGTCCCCGACCTAATTGAACTCAGGTTAAATTAGGTTCAATTAGCATTCTAGTTAGGACCCAATTGTAAGATTAACCAAAATAATCCTAAATAAACCTTAACTATAATTTGAACTTGACCCTAATCATAACACTAATTCAAACCATAGAAGTATGACATACCATAAAAATTCAAGTTTAACCAACACTCTTTCAACATCCAGTTTGCTTTTAGTCATCAACATTAAGATAAAACTTCTGACACCATTAAGAGAGATAAATGTTCCAACCAAATTTGTATTACATCAACTACAATAGTGGTGTACCATGTGAAAACTCTAGGTGTTAATAATAGTAATATCTAACCCCTTTTATAGATTATGCCATTCACCTGACAATATTTTTAGATTATGACATTCTCAATGGAGATTAGGCAATCTATTGATAGACATAATCAAGGATACTTATAAGCATGATATAATGATTTTACTCCAAATGAGAACAATGGCATGGGTACATTAGTTCACATCATCATTTGTGACATGCTCATCTAGGACTACATCGAAAACAAATTCATGCTTCTCTACATATGCTATCAAGTCCATCTAAAGGAAAAAAATTGTTTTAGTCATAATACAACATTGTGGTCTCTAAGCTCAATGCTACTATAATTGCTTTCAAAATCTAGGGAAAACTAAGTTGCTCAAATTCACTATGTTATCCAATAGATATAAATTTTTGAAACTATTTAAGGATGATCATGCTTGAGTTGTCAAAAGATAATATTTTGATAAGATTATAATATTACATGATGTTATAGATTAAGAAACGTAATTGTACTTGTTGTGTAGCCAAATTTTTTTGAGGATGAGGTAGTTTATTTTTTATAGTTTAGAATGAACACGTGTGGATGAAAGGAATTGAGAGGAATAGAAAGAGTTTGTTGAGGTAAACATAGTTACAAACAATTTGCATAGTTTGTCAGGTTTTCCTAATTGATAAGTAGGTATCTACTTGAATATTAACTTATAAGGTTAAAAAGAACTGAGATGAATATCCATAGCTAGTTATGCTTTCTACTTAACAAGTAGAG
>VDFB02230846.1:0-20608 GCA_007258455.2 Sequoia sempervirens | reverse complement strand
TTGCTAAGAAGACTAAGTTAAATCTTCTTAGAATTCGACTGTGAGAGAAAAGAGATTGAGCCCTAATTATGGCGGAATATTTGCAGTGGAAATCTCCGTCAACACCGAGCCAGGTTCCTGTGTGTGTGAAAAATGCAAAATTCCCCCATAAAGAAGAGGAATCCGTTCGATACAGAGACCTCCTTCATAAACGGTTGCCTTCCCCTCTCCCTCTCCAGATCTTCCCCGACTTCTTGAATTCCATTCCTCCGTTTTAAATTGGTCACCAGACCAAAGTATGGTGGTAATGCCTTTGCCAAGAAAACCATAGACGTTCCTCCTCTTTACGATTAAGCCCCACTTTATTTTATATTAAGAAAGTTGGCTTAGAAATCATATCCTTTGTTATTAATTTAATATTTGATTACCTCTTGCAAAAGAAATATTTTTATATATACCCAGAATGGTTCGCTCAATTTCCAAGAGGATAATAATAAATATTTTATTATATCTTTTATTTTAATTTAATATATAATAACCATTTGCGATCTCCTTTAAAGATGATTATTGACTTATATATTTTAAATTGGCTTAACTATTAAATAATTATGTTAAATTATTTATGGCCAAGTTACAACTTAGTTATTCGTCATACACCGGCTCGAGTTAGACAATAAATTTGATCCATTGTTAACCACGTCCTCTCCCTGACAATATTTCCCTTTCTCTCATGGCGTCGACAATCCTGCATCCACTGGCAAGGATTAGGGTTGATCATTCTCAGGTAAAATGAAGTATGCATTTAAATTGAAATCTCATGGTCTGTTCAAGAAAGCTGCGCGAATGTCAATTCACTTGCAAGATACGGGATTCGTTAACATTCTGATTACAATAAAGCGTTCGGCATGTCAATGTCGCCAATCTCATCCGGCGATTGTTTAGCAGCTGCATTCAAATCGCCAACATATAGTTTGAATCAGGGGATGCTGACCGCTCTTATACATAAAGATGTCGTCCTCGATGATTGGTTTTATTCTAAATTTAACATAGCCATAAAGAAATAAAGATAGTGTTCTCAATTTGTTTCGGCAAGAGATAAGAAATTTATTTATTTTTTTATTTTATTTTTTTTTAAGGATTTCTACATAATCCTCCTAGGGAACATTTACTTAGCTTTAATAGCTTTCACCAATCTTTTATGATTAGTTTGATTTGTTTTTCTACTTCAGATAACATTTCAGGACTATTGATAATCTTGCCTTCTAGCTTACCCAACTTACAAGAATTCGACATCTTTTCTGTCTAATGAATCGTCTTGATAGCAAAATTATAAAAGTGGCTATAACACCATAAGGATGAATACTCTTCCTGAGTATAGCAATCGATTACTTTTAACACAGATTGACCGAGAGAATTTCACCAATGGTTAACATCAACCTTCACTTTTCTAGCTGAAAGATTTTTGTCAAGCATCAATTTCATTTATCTAATGCATCGTTAAAATAAACAATAAAAAAAATAAAAAAAATCATAATTTATTTATTTTCAATCTAGCTATCCTCCAAGACTCGGCTTGCCATTGAAGAGGGATTTCCCCTTAGTTGCCATCTGAGCTCTGGTGTGTACCCCACTTGACCAACTCTGTCGCACTACTAAGGATACCCTCCTGCTAAGTACGACAACTTTGGTTGGCCGAGTATCTCACTACCCTGCTCGACTTGGAGAGACTATTCACCTAGGCTTACTGGACTACCTATCCACCCACATACCGTAACACAAGGTTTCCTCTTGGTAAAGTTAGGAACATATCAGGTATATTTTCCTTCAATTTACTTCCTCAAAGGATCCATCAGAGGCCCATCCCGGACATGATAGAGATGAACATTTCATCAAACATAGTGAACAATCAAAATGTTCTTGCACAATAATTTAACTCAATACCAAAATATAAACAGTTTTTATTTCAACAGTAAGTCAAAAGAATAAGCTCATTGTCATCATTAAATCAAGTTTTAACCAATTGGCCATTAACAATCTTCATAATTCAGTGGTTAGGCCTTTTCATAGCTTAAGAAATTAAACAATGGCATTCCTTGCTGGTATTATAAGGGATTTTACCAAAATTCAATGAAGTGCCAAAATCTAGAGAAACACTTATCACACACCACATGACTTGACCAAGTCATTAACAAGGGAGTAGATTGTTGCACTGCAGTCAATTCTTCCAAGACTTACATTGGGTCTGAGATTATGTTACAACGCATCAACAATTTAGTCCTTCAAGACTTTCATCATGCTCAAAAATTTTGCAATAAAATGATTATAACTCATCCATTCCTATTTCTTGGAGTATCTTCCGTTCATCACTTGGATGACATCATAAGTTTGTACATTAGCAACATGCAAAGACTATACTAAGAACACAAACTTCTTTTCTTCGTTATGCTCAACAAAGCTCTATTCTTTACTTCTTTTTTTTGAATAGGTTACTTGTTGAAGACATAAACAACTTTATCGCAGTACCTAGGTGATAACAAAACTCATAGTTCACGGTCATTTGACCATAATGTCATGAGAATAACTAATATCTTCTCCTTTCCACTGTTATGGTTTATCTTGCAATCTCCAAGTAGATTCTTAACATAAGTTCAAGAGTGATTCTAATCCCGATCTTGATTGTCGATTATTGTCTGCGAAGATCCTCTTTAATTACATTCTCTTCCACACATTAACATCTTTCCAAAAGGCTTCCAGAGCTATTAAATATCTCATATTCATCCTTGATTATGCTTATTTTATATTTTTATAAAGCATTTAGTTTTCTCATGATTCGGTGAACAGGTATTTCCTGGTTCTTTACCTTTTTCCCTGCATTCCAAGCCCATATATCTTCACTTGAGAAAACAATATTGCCATCCCTGATAATCGGGGTATGAAAAGCTTCCCCAATAAAGAATGAGCTTTGTACAACTATCCGATCAAAGTACTGTGTGATGAAACATATGATGAAACCAATGTAGTATATACATATCCAAGATATGCGTGTCCCTGTTCCTAACATGTTTCAAGATACCTGCTTAATGATTAACAATGATTTGAGTCTAACTGAGAAACCAATCAAATATCGTCTGTATCAAGTATCCTCCAGATAAAGAGTACCATATACCTATGGCTTGTACGCCCTTTTGCTGCCATCCCTATGAAGATCACTAGTAATGATGTTATGGTTAAAGACATCAGAATCATTATGCCATTGTCATTGTCAGGAGTTACCAAGAAGATCCAAAATAGCAAGCTTTGTGTCATGTATTGAACTGCAACACTCTCATTCTTATTGACTCACAACACTGTTCTTCTATTTCTTCTCAGGTAGATAACATTAACTAAGCGTGTCTAAACTACAGATTTTATCAGGGTCACATATAGACTCTGGTATATCAAACATAAATGTTTTGTGAATCCAACATTGACACTAGTTGTTCGCTTAACCATTCCATCACCATTGTACCAATCATGTACTGAGTTTTAACAATACACCTATGTGATGAGAGGTCAATGAGGGTTTGAACAATAAACTCTTACCATTTACTTTGTGCCTTCAAAAGATGATCTGACTGATACTCACCATCACCTTAGTCATGTTGTTGATGTCTCCATTAGCATTGTTCATAAGGAAATGTCTTGTTGTGCCAATATTAGAAACCTGTCCAAGAGTTCTACCAATGATGCTTGTCCAAGATTTGTATGTCTATATTTGCACCGTGAAATTTTACTGCAACTGGCCTAAACACGTTCACTGCTGAGAGGATGAACCAATTTCACCTGAAGTCTTTAAATATTGATGACAAAATAAATATATGAGATATTTATAATTGCACTATATATGCCAACACTTCCTGAGGTACCATAAAATTCAAAATTCTTTCTTGTTGATTGACATGTAAATATGTTTTGAGACCTGATCAAAAGGTTCATACGTAATTCATTAAGAAGCATAGTGAAAGCTTTGTTTGTCATATAGTCAATATCCTTCTAACAAGTATTTGCCATTCTGGTAACATTGCAGACCATGCATGTTGCTAACAAACTTGTCACTTTAAGTTATCCATCATCTTGTCATATTATACCAGCATTTCATGTTGCTCATGACAACAACTTCATGTCATAACAAAACAAACTTTACAACTCCTGATTCATCGGTCTGATGAAGAACCAAAAGTGATATCCTCAAACAACTTAATTTGTGATCTTACAATATTATCAATATGAGGTAACTCTTCTTCCATAAAGTAATTAAACATCCATTCAATTACTGACTCATTCTTCTAAACTCCACAAAGGAATTAAAAGATATAACACTAATCTGCTTCCCCTTTTCTCAGGTTATCTTTCATGTAACAACATGTTGTCCTTGACTATTGCTTTTCTTTTCATCTTGATCCTTTAATTCCACTTGGCTCTTTCTGAACCATCTAGAAGTTAGACCAGATTTCATCTTATCTTGATATAATTTCAAGGATTTCCGATGCTCAAATATCCTGGTACTTGGTTGATTGCTTCTGGATCTTTCCAATCCTCTAGTCCACAAGTTCAAATTAAGCTATTATTTAAGTTTTGATCACAATCTCGGTACCCTAGGCATACCTTGCCTTAACTTAGAATAATTTCATAATTACTTGATAACTCAAATTATTTCTAAGAGCATTTAACGGTTACAAGAAAAAAAATAAATTATTATCTCTTCCTGAGACAGATTCAATTCCAATGGTTACAAAAAGGCTATCACTCGCTGTGATAGGCTCAGTACAAGATTTGTTTATAGGATTGGCTATCACTTCCTATGATAGACTCAATCACGTAATTGTTTACAGTAACTATCACCTCCTGTGATAGATTTTTAATGCAAGATAACTACCACTCACTGTGATAGATTCAAAGCAAAGGTTTACAAGGTTCACAAGGTCGATTTCAATTTTCTGAGTTGCATGATGAGCCCCGAGGTTCAGTGTCGAACCTGGTAGCTCTGATACCATATGTAACAACCTTCCCAGTTTACAGTTTAAAATTTTCAACTGACAACTAACTTTCAGCTGAACTACAGCTAAATTGTTTTCGAAACTAGGTTTTCCAATTGATCCAACTAACTCAACATGCAATTATCTTTTTAATTTTCAGTTTCCGCTCACATGATTCGTTCAACAGTTTTTCTGCCAATTGTTCATGGCAAATCAATAACTAAATAACTGCCAAACTAGGTTTTCATTTGCGGCAAGACGGAAAAGAGAATTCAATTCAGATGTCGTTACATTATACACTTCATCAACTAACTTTTAATTTCATTTTCAGCAGAAAGGAAACTATTACTATAAACAACTAACAGAAAATTGCAGAAGAATAATAATTACTTTTATTTGCTTCCAGAAGATAATGATTATTTACTACTGCTATGAAACAGTATAATAGCTGAATGAATTCAAGTAACTATCTCACTAATTATCTGAGAATCTTACAATGTTCATTAACATAAAGAATAGCATTCATGGCATAGATGAAATAGAAATTCAATTACCATTGCATGTACCTGGATTTACGAGAGAGGAAGAAATACATTTGACATCGTCTCCATACTATCATACTTGGAAATCTTTACCGAGGGAAAGAGAATTATCATCAGGGGCTTTACCGCCCAACCAAGACCTACTGGTCTCCCGAGTTTCTTCAACTGAAGAACCCGCCCTTCACGAGGGTAATCAACATGGATCAATTTATCATCATGTCTCTGAGCCTGATGTCCACGGACCTATACTACTGATCGATCCTTCCTCTATAGGTACCTCCTATCAGAAGAATCATCCTGATCAGAGTATATCTGGCCATGGAAGCTGACATTGCCGAACGGGCATCTACCTTGGCCAAGGATTTTTAATTAATTATTTGTGGCATCATTGTGCCGACAGCACGCATCCTTGCTCGACATGATAACTCTCAACCAATTTATAATTTATAACTGTAATTTAATTATCATTTCTTCTTAGTTCGAGGTTATACTTTAATCATCAAGTTTCATTTCTTGCAACATCTGGTTTGGTTGTAATTCCTCTCTTGGTTTGAGGTTAAACTTAACCAGAGGAATATATATATCTATCTTAGGGCACATAAACTTCCTCTCCCTTATTATTAATCCTCAAATTTAATTTATATAAAGAGAGAGAAAGAGAGAGAAAGGAGCTAGTTCAAAATAAGGATCTCCAAATCCTAACATTCAAATATCAGATAAGGATCTCAGAGTGGAAGAGGGTAAACTTTTAATCAAATCAGGAATTTACGAGTGAACTGGTCTGGTTAAGAACATAGTATACATTTGCATGCAGGATTTCAAGAATTTCAGACCTCAATCAAGGATCTTCACAGATGTAACAAAGAAGTCCATTATCGTAAAAACTACAAGAGGAAAAAGGTAAAAGACCTGATCCAATATACCTCTAGGACGGAAAGATTCGACACTAATATATATATATATATATATATATCCATCCGTAACAAAGGGTTAAAAACATGAGTAAACCTCTGTTGTAGAGTTTCTGCAGATATTACTCTCCTTCATGCTTACTTTAAGACTCAGGTTAGAGAACATGATAACCCAGTTCAAATAACTAAGACTGAGGATTAAGTGCTCGGGATAAGCCTTAGAGACAACAACAATCTTAAATATGGAGACACGGCAAGATAACAGTCATCTTTGATCTTGTGCATAATGATCCAAGGTTTAAACTCAGACAAGATTCATAAAGGGTTCAAGAGGAAGGTCACGACTCCAGCATGAAGATACAAAGCACGGGATTCATAAAAGACGAAAGGAATTTGCATTCAGTTTTCAAATAAATATAACAGAGTGATTTGATACATGCTTAATCTTACTCATATTAATTTCCTATTCTGTCAATGCGAGATTAACAATTTCAGAAATTCTTTTACGTGCCTGGATGAATGGCAAAGTCTTGATGTAGGATCTCGAACTTGCAGGAGCTCGTATGAGAAATTCACTCTCGCTAAGGCGGCGTCCTTCCAAGCTCAACCTCGATAAAATCCCCAATCGGTGCCTTCTGAGATTTCAAAACTTTTAAAGAAAGGAAGGATAATGGTTGCGATGCAAAACTCTGATGTTCGGAGGTTACAGTGTATTGCCTAACTGAGATTGCATGATTGGCATCACTGCAGAAGGAGTTGAAGAGTCCCCGGTGAGGTTAGCTATGATAAGAGAAATGAATGAATGAAATGTGTGCCAAACGTGGACGAGTTTTTGAAATCTATGTTTGCTAAGAAGACTAAGTTAAATCTTCTTAGAATTCGACTGTGAGAGAAAAGAGATTGAGCCCTAATTATGGCGGAATATTTGCAGTGGAAATCTCCGTCAACACCGAGCCAGGTTCCTGTGTGTGTGAAAAATGCAAAATTCCCCCATAAAGAAGAGGAATCCGTTCGATACAGAGACCTCCTTCATAAACGGTTGCCTTCCCCTCTCCCTCTCCAGATCTTCCCCGACTTCTTGAATTCCATTCCTCCGTTTTAAATTGGTCACCAGACCAAAGTATGGTGGTAATGCCTTTGCCAAGAAAACCATAGACGTTCCTCCTCTTTACGATTAAGCCCCACTTTATTTTATATTAAGAAAGTTGGCTTAGAAATCATATCCTTTGTTATTAATTTAATATTTGATTACCTCTTGCAAAAGAAATATTTTTATATATACCCAGAATGGTTCGCTCAATTTCCAAGAGGATAATAATAAATATTTTATTATATCTTTTATTTTAATTTAATATATAATAACCATTTGCGATCTCCTTTAAAGATGATTATTGACTTATATATTTTAAATTGGCTTAACTATTAAATAATTATGTTAAATTATTTATGGCCAAGTTACAACTTAGTTATTCGTCATACACCGGCTCGAGTTAGACAATAAATTTGATCCATTGTTAACCACGTCCTCTCCCTGACAATATTTCCCTTTCTCTCATGGCGTCGACAATCCTGCATCCACTGACAAGGATTAGGGTTAGATCATTCTCAACGGCTAAATGATATGCATTTAAATTAAAATCTCATGATCTCATTCAACTTCATATGAATAATAAATTCACTTGCAAGATAAGGAGTTCGTTAACATTACAGTTACAATAAAAGAACGTTCATTGCATCATCAATGTCATAATCTCATGAAAGCAGTTATTTGCAACTAACATTGCATTCAAAATGCATAACCAACATATAGTTTGAATGCGAGGGATGTGACATACTTCTCCCCTTAAGAATCATCGTCCTCGATGATTGTTTATTCTAAATTTAAACATAGCCATAAAAATAAAGATAGTGTTCTCAATTGTTCAACAAAAGATAAGGAAATTTATTTATTTTTTTTTTATTTTTTTTTTTATTTTTTATTTTTTTTTAAGGATTTCTACATAATCCTCCTAGGGAACATTTACTTAGCTTTAATAGCTTTCACCAATCTTTTATGATTAGTTTGATTTGTTTTTCTACTTCAGATAACATTTCAGGACTATTGATAATCTTGCCTTCTAGCTTACCCAACTTACAAGAATTCGACATCTTTTCTGTCTAATGAATCGTCTTGATAGCAAAATTATAAAAGTGGCTATAACACCATAAGGATGAATACTCTTCCTGAGTATAGCAATCGATTACTTTTAACACAGATTGACCGAGAGAATTTCACCAATGGTTAACATCAACCTTCACTTTTCTAGCTGAAAGATTTTTGTCAAGCATCAATTTCATTTATCTAATGCATCGTTAAAATAAACAATAAAAAAAATAAAAAAAATCATAATTTATTTATTTTCAATCTAGCTATCCTCCAAGACTCGGCTTGCCATTGAAGAGGGATTTCCCCTTAGTTGCCATCTGAGCTCTGGTGTGTACCCCACTTGACCAACTCTGTCGCACTACTAAGGATACCCTCCTGCTAAGTACGACAACTTTGGTTGGCCGAGTATCTCACTACCCTGCTCGACTTGGAGAGACTATTCACCTAGGCTTACTGGACTACCTATCCACCCACATACCGTAACACAAGGTTTCCTCTTGGTAAAGTTAGGAACATATCAGGTATATTTTCCTTCAATTTACTTCCTCAAAGGATCCATCAGAGGCCCATCCCGGACATGATAGAGATGAACATTTCATCAAACATAGTGAACAATCAAAATGTTCTTGCACAATAATTTAACTCAATACCAAAATATAAACAGTTTTTATTTCAACAGTAAGTCAAAAGAATAAGCTCATTGTCATCATTAAATCAAGTTTTAACCAATTGGCCATTAACAATCTTCATAATTCAGTGGTTAGGCCTTTTCATAGCTTAAGAAATTAAACAATGGCATTCCTTGCTGGTATTATAAGGGATTTTACCAAAATTCAATGAAGTGCCAAAATCTAGAGAAACACTTATCACACACCACATGACTTGACCAAGTCATTAACAAGGGAGTAGATTGTTGCACTGCAGTCAATTCTTCCAAGACTTACATTGGGTCTGAGATTATGTTACAACGCATCAACAATTTAGTCCTTCAAGACTTTCATCATGCTCAAAAATTTTGCAATAAAATGATTATAACTCATCCATTCCTATTTCTTGGAGTATCTTCCGTTCATCACTTGGATGACATCATAAGTTTGTACATTAGCAACATGCAAAGACTATACTAAGAACACAAACTTCTTTTCTTCGTTATGCTCAACAAAGCTCTATTCTTTACTTCTTTTTTTTGAATAGGTTACTTGTTGAAGACATAAACAACTTTATCGCAGTACCTAGGTGATAACAAAACTCATAGTTCACGGTCATTTGACCATAATGTCATGAGAATAACTAATATCTTCTCCTTTCCACTGTTATGGTTTATCTTGCAATCTCCAAGTAGATTCTTAACATAAGTTCAAGAGTGATTCTAATCCCGATCTTGATTGTCGATTATTGTCTGCGAAGATCCTCTTTAATTACATTCTCTTCCACACATTAACATCTTTCCAAAAGGCTTCCAGAGCTATTAAATATCTCATATTCATCCTTGATTATGCTTATTTTATATTTTTATAAAGCATTTAGTTTTCTCATGATTCTCGGTGAACAGGTATTTCCTGGTTCTTTACCTTTTTCCCTGCATTCCAAGCCCATATATCTTCACTTGAGAAAACAATATTGCCATCCCTGATAATCGGGGTATGAAAAGCTTCCCCAATAAAGAATGAGCTTTGTACAACTATCCGATCAAAGTACTGTGTGATGAAACATATGATGAAACCAATGTAGTATATACATATCCAAGATATGCGTGTCCCTGTTCCTAACATGTTTCAAGATACCTGCTTAATGATTAACAATGATTTGAGTCTAACTGAGAAACCAATCAAATATCGTCTGTATCAAGTATCCTCCAGATAAAGAGTACCATATACCTATGGCTTGTACGCCCTTTTGCTGCCATCCCTATGAAGATCACTAGTAATGATGTTATGGTTAAAGACATCAGAATCATTATGCCATTGTCATTGTCAGGAGTTACCAAGAAGATCCAAAATAGCAAGCTTTGTGTCATGTATTGAACTGCAACACTCTCATTCTTATTGACTCACAACACTGTTCTTCTATTTCTTCTCAGGTAGATAACATTAACTAAGCGTGTCTAAACTACAGATTTTATCAGGGTCACATATAGACTCTGGTATATCAAACATAAATGTTTTGTGAATCCAACATTGACACTAGTTGTTCGCTTAACCATTCCATCACCATTGTACCAATCATGTACTGAGTTTTAACAATACACCTATGTGATGAGAGGTCAATGAGGGTTTGAACAATAAACTCTTACCATTTACTTTGTGCCTTCAAAAGATGATCTGACTGATACTCACCATCACCTTAGTCATGTTGTTGATGTCTCCATTAGCATTGTTCATAAGGAAATGTCTTGTTGTGCCAATATTAGAAACCTGTCCAAGAGTTCTACCAATGATGCTTGTCCAAGATTTGTATGTCTATATTTGCACCGTGAAATTTTACTGCAACTGGCCTAAACACGTTCACTGCTGAGAGGATGAACCAATTTCACCTGAAGTCTTTAAATATTGATGACAAAATAAATATATGAGATATTTATAATTGCACTATATATGCCAACACTTCCTGAGGTACCATAAAATTCAAAATTCTTTCTTGTTGATTGACATGTAAATATGTTTTGAGACCTGATCAAAAGGTTCATACGTAATTCATTAAGAAGCATAGTGAAAGCTTTGTTTGTCATATAGTCAATATCCTTCTAACAAGTATTTGCCATTCTGGTAACATTGCAGACCATGCATGTTGCTAACAAACTTGTCACCTTAAGTTATCCATCATCTTGTCATATTATATCAGCATTTCATGTTGCTCATGACAACAACTTCATGTCATAACAAAACAAACTTTACAACTCCTGATTCATCGGTCCGATGAAGAACCAAAAGTGATATCCTCAAACAACTTAATTTGTGATCTTACAATATTATCAATATGAGGTAACTCTTCTTCCATAAAGTAATTAAACATCCATTCAATTACTGACTCATTCTTCTAAACTCCACAAAGGAATTAAAAGATATAACACTAATTTGCTTCCCCTTTTCAAAGGTTATCTTTCATGTAACAACATGTTGTCCTTGACTATTGCTTTTCTTTTCATCTTGATCCTTTAATTCCACTTGGCTCTTTCTGAACCATCTAGAAGTTAGACCAGATTTCATCTTATCTTGATATAATTTCAAGGATTTCCGATGCTCAAATGCCCTGGTACTTGGTTGATTGCTTCTGGATCTTTCCAATCCTCTGGTCCACAAGTTCAAATTAAGCTATTATTTAAGTTTTTGATCACAATCTCAGTACCCTAGGCATACCTTGCCTTAACTTAGGTAGAATGTTTTCATAATTACTTGATAACTCAAATTATTCCAAGAGCATTTAACGGTTACAAGCAAAATTGTTTACAAAAAAAATTATTATCACTTCCTCTGACAGTTTCAATTCCAATGGTTACAAAAAGGCTATCACTCACTATGATAGGCTTAATACAAGATTTGTTTATAGGATTGGCTATCACTTCCTATGATAGACTCAATCACATAATTGTTTACAGTAACTATCACTTCCTGTGATAGATCCAATACAAAAATGTTTCAACAATAACTATCACTTCCTGTGATAGATTTTTAATGCAATTAACTACCACTCACTGTGATAGATTCAAGGCAAAGGTTCACAAGGTTCACAAGGTCAATTTCAATTTTCTGAGTTGCATGATGAGCCCTGAGGTTCAGTGTCGAACCTGGTAGCTCTGATACCATATGTAACAACCTTACTGGTCTACGGTTTCAAAAATTCAACCATTTAATGATTTCAGCCGAAGAACAACTAACTTGTCTTCATTCTAGGGTTTCCAATCGTTCAACTGGTCATTTAAATTTCCAACTAACTTTCAAGTTTTCAGTTCAGCTAAAAGGTAACATCTAACTGTTTCCATCAACCGACTCACCGAAGATTTACTAAATAACTGTCAAACTAGGGTTTTCCCAAAATAAGGATAGTCACTCTAAAAGAGAATAATACTAGGCACATTAACCAATTCGTGATCCTTTCTCCTCTATTTATAAAATCAGGGCTCCATTTGCAGCCTAAAAGAGAATTAATCCATATGTCGTTACACTATGCACTTCACAACTATCTTTTACTCCCTCATTTTCAGTCGAAAAGAAACTATTAATTATAAACTTCTAACAGAATTTTGCGTAAGAATAATAATTACTTTCTTTGCTTCCTTAAGATAATGAATAATTACTACAACTATGAAAACATTATAACAAATTTAATAAATTCAAGCCATCTCATCGAGAATCTTACAATGTTCATTAACATAAGAATAGCATTCATGACATAGATGAAATAGAAATTCAATTACCATTGCATGTACCTGGATTTACGAGAGAGGGAGAAATCCATTTGTCATCATCTCCATACTAACTTACTTGGAAATCTTCATTGAGGAAAAGGAGAGTTATCATCAGGGGCTTTACCGCCCAACCAAGACCTACTGGTCTCCCGAGTTTCTTCAACTGAAGAACCCGCCCTTCACGAGGGTAATCAACATGGATCAATTTATCATCATGTCTCTGAGCCTGATGTCCACGAACCTATACTACTGATCGATCCTTCCTCTATAGGTACCTCCTATCAGAAGAATCATCCTGATCAGAGTATATCTGGTCATGGAAGCTGACATTGCCAAACGGGCATCTACCTTGGCCAAGGATTTTAATTAATTATTTGTGGCATCATTGTGCCGACAGCACGCATCCTTGCTCGACATGATAATTCTCTTATCAAGTTTCTTATTTAGTGCAACCTCTGGTTGGGTTATCAATCTTCTCTTGGATCGAGGTTAAACTTAACCTTAGGATTTGGTTACCGCGTTATATAACTTGCTTGGAATCCATTTTAGTCTCGAGGTTATATCTTAACCGAGATTCAACTCCACAATAACTGATTAGGGAATCTCATTCTTTAAGATAAAGTTGTTTTCATTGAGCACTTATGTACAAAATGACCTATCTACCTCAAGTGGTCTTCCTTGCACTCATCATTCAACTTCATATTTGGTCTCAAGGCTTCTAATTTATAAGTCAAGTTAAGTTTCTTTTCCCTATCCAATAGGTTCTCATTTCAGCTCATTCACTGAATACAAAATCAGAGAACTTTATCTCCTGGACAATCGTAGATGAGAAAAAGACTCTAAAGGTTCTGGGATTTGAATTTTCTTTACCGTAAAACATGAGCTTAAACCCTTCTACACAAGGATGAACAATTTAACTACACAAATACTAAGCTATTCATAGTTTGTTTTTTTTTTACTCTTCCCGCACTAAAAAGGAAAAGACTAGGTTCAGATGATTAAGAAGAAGAAGAACATAAAAGCTCCATAACTGTTGTTTGATAACAGATTAGGAAAGATAGATTTTTAACTCAAATAAATTGTACAGGGCAGAGCAGTAGTTAGATGACCTACAGTCTATCTTTCATTTCATGAAGGACGGCATTTTGAGATATATATATATATATACTTTTCTTTTAATAATTTACCGTATTCAAACTTCTTCTTACTCAAATTACCATATTTTTTTTTTATTCGTTTGAGAACCCAGGGAATATCATTTTATCACGTTATTCACGTTATTAAATTCATTCAAAAGATTAAAAGTTTTCATAAACAAAAATACTTTACATGCCTGGATGAATGGCATAGTCTTGATGTAGGATATCGAACTTGCAGGAGCTCGTATGAGAAGTTCACTCTGGCTAAGGCAGCGTCCTTCCAAGCTCAACCTCGATAAAATCCCCAATCGGTGCCTTCCGAGATTTCAAACTTTTAAAGAAAGAAAGGGTAATGGTTGCGATGCTACACTCTGATGTTCAGAGGTTTCAGTGTATTGCCTAACTGAGATTGCAAGATTGGCATCACTGCAGAAGGAGTTGAAGAGTCCACGGTAAGGTTAGCTATGATAAGAAATGAATGAATGAAATGTGTGCCAAACGTGGACGAGTTTAGAAATCTTTGTTTGCTAAGAAGGCTAAGTTGAATCTTCTTAGAATTCGACTTTGAGAGAAAAGTGTTTGAGCCCTAATTATGGCGGAATATTTGCTGTGGAAATCTCCGTCCAAACAGAGCCGGGTTCCTCTGGTGAGTGAAAAAGAAAATACGATGAAGAAGAAGAGGAATGCGTTCGATACAGAGACCTCCTTCCTTAAACGGTTGCCTTCCCCTTCCCCTCTCCAGATCTTCCCCGACTTCTTGAATTCCATTCCTCCGTTTGAAATTGGTCACCAGACCAAAGTATGGCGGTAATGCCTTCGCCAAGAAAACCATAGACGTTTCCTATTCTTTACGATTAAGCCTCACTTTATTTTATATTAAGAAGGTTGGCTTAGAAATCATATCCTTTGTTATTTATTTAATATTTGATTACCTTTGCAAAAGAAATATTTTTATATATATATCAAGAATGGTTCGCTCAATTCCCAAGAGGATAATAATAAATATTTGATTATATCTTTTATTTTAATTTAATATATAATAACCATTTGTGATCTCCTTTAAAGATGATTATTGACTTATATATTTAAAATTGGCTTAACTATTAAATAATTATATTAAATTATTTATGGCCAAGTTACAACTTCATAACCTGTCTTTCACCGACTCAAAGTTTGATGATAAAATTGATCCATTGTTAACCATGTCCTCTCCCTGATGATATTCCCCTTTCTCTCGTGGCGTCAACAGTCCTGCATCCACTGACGAGGATTGTGGTTAGATCGTTCTCAACGTTTATAAATATATTTCCACATATATAAATATAATCTCACTATCACATACAACTTTTCATGAACAATAATTCGCTGGGAAAATTAAAAGTTCGTTAACATTATAGTTACGATAAAAGATCAACTATTCATTCCCAATGTCATAATCACATGAAAGCGGTTATTTGCACCTAACATTGCATTTGAAATACATAACCAAACATAGTCTCAATGTAAGGGTTGTGACATACTCCTCCCCTTAAGAATCATCGTCCTCGATGATTGTTTATTCAAAGTCTTCAAACTAAACATAAAGATAAATATAATGTTCTCAATTGCTCTTAATAGATAAGGAAATTTTTAAAGGATTTCTTCATAATTCTTCCTGCTGGCTTTCATTTAGCTTTTCTATTTGTTAATGGCTTTCACCAATCTTTTATGCTCAATTTGATTTGTTTTCCATTTTAGATAACATTTCAAGACTAATGATAGGCCTACCTTCTAGCTTACCCAGCTTACAGGAATTCGACATCTTTCTGTCTAATGAATCATCTTGATAGCGAAATTATAAAGGTGGTTATAACAACGCCATAAAGATTATTACTCTTGCTGAGTATAGCAATCAATTATTTTTAACACAGTTTGACCAAGAGAATTCCACCAAAGGTTAACATCAACCTTCGCTGAAAGATTTTCCTCAAGCACCAGTTTCTAATGCATCGTTAAAATAAACTATTAAACAATTACAAGAGAAAAAGTCATAATTAATTTATTTTCAATCTAGCTGTCCTCCAAGACTCGACTTGCCATTGAAGAGAGATTTCCCCTTAGTTGCCATCTGAGCTCCGGTGTGTACCCCACTTGACCAACTCTGTCGCACTACTATGGATTCCTTCCTACTAAGTACGACAACTCTGGTTGGTTGAGTATCTCACTACCTTGCTTGACTTGGAGAGACTAATCACCTAGGCTTACTGGCTCCCTGTCCACCCACATACCATAACACAAGTTTTCCTCCTTTGTAAAGTTAGGAACATGCAAGGTATATCTCTTAAAATTTAATTCCTTATAGATTCCATCAGAGGCCCATCCAAGACATGATAGAAATGTACATTTCATCAAACATAGTGAACAATCAAAATGTTTCGCACAATAATTAACTCAATACCCAAAATATAAACTGTTTTATTTCAACAATAAGTCAAAAAGAATAAGTTCATTGTCATCATTAAATCAAGTTTTAACCACTTGGCCATTAACAATCTTCATAATTTCAGTTGGTTAGCCTTTTCATAGCTTAAGAAATTAAACAACAGCATTCCTTGTCGGGTATTATAAGGATTTTACCAAAATTCAATGAAGTGCCAAAATCTAGAGAAACACTTATCGCACACCACATGACTTTGACTAAGTCATTAACAAGGAGTAGATCGCTGCTAATCATAGCTTCAATTCTTCCAAGACTTACATTGGGTCCGAGATTATGTTACAACGCATCATCACTCTAGTCCTTCAAGACTTTCATCATGCTCAAAATTTTGCAATAAAATGATTATAACTCATCCATTCCTATTCTTTGAGCATCTTCCGCTCATCACTTGGTTGACATCATAAGTTTGTACATTAACAACATGCAAAACTATACTAAGAACACAAACTTCTTTTCTCTCGCTATGCTCAACTAAGCTCTATTCTTTACTTTCTTTTTGAATAGGGTACTTGTTCAAGACATAAACAACTTTATCGCAGTACCTTGGTGATAACAAAACTCATAGTTCACGGTCATTTGACCATAATGTCATGAGAATAACTAATATCTTCTCCTTTCCACTGTTATGGTTTATCTTGTAATCTCCAAGTAGATTCTTAACATAAGTTCAAGAGTGATTCTAATCCCGATCTTGATTGTCGTTTATTGTCTGCGATGATCCTCTTTAATTACGTTCTCTTCCACACATTAACATTTTTCCAAAAGGCTTCCAGAGCTATTAAATATCTCATATTCATCCTTGATTATGCTTATTATTTTTTTATTTTTATTTTTATTTTTTCTCTGCATTCTAAGCCCATATATCTTCACTTGAGAAAACAATATTGCCATCCCTGATAATCGGGGTATGAAAAGCTTCCCCAAAAAAGAATGAGCTTTGTACAACTATCCGATCAAAGTACTGTGTGATGAAACATATGATGAAACCAATGTAGTATATACATTTCCAAGATATGCGTGTCCCTGTTCCTAACATGTTTCAAGATACCTGCTTAATAATCAACAATGATTTAAGTCTAACTGAGAAACCAATCAAATATCATCTGTAACAAGTATCCTCCAGATAAAGAGTACCATATACCTATGGCTTGTACGCCCTTTTGCTGCCATCCCTATGAAGATCGCTAGTAATGATGTTATGGTTAAAGACATCAGAATCATTATGCCATTGTCAGGAGTTACCAAGAAGATCCAAAATAGCAAGCTTTGTGTCATGTATTGAACTGCAACACTCTCATTCTTATTGACTCACAACACTGTTCTTCTATTTCTTTTCAGGTAGATAGCAATAACTAAACGTGTTTGAGCTTCAAATTTTATCATATTCACACAAGTTATCCGATTCATCGCTCCTTCACCATTGTACCATTCATGAATTGAATTTTGAACACTAAAACTATGTGACCAGAGGTCAATGAGGGTTTCAACACTAAACTCTTACCATTTACTTTGTGTCTTCAACAGATAACTTGGCAGATACTCACCGTACCTTATTCATGTCGTTGTTGTCTCCATTAACACTGTTCACAAGGAAATGTCTCTGTAGTGCCAATCATAGAAACATGTCCAAGAGTTCTACCAGTGATGCTTATCCAAGATTTGTATGTATATATTTGCACCGTGAAATTTTACTGCAACTGGCCTAAACATGTTCACTGCTGAGAGGATGAACCAATTTCACCTGAAGTCTTTAAATATTGATGACAAAATAAATATATGAGTTATTTATAATTGCACTATATATGCCAACACTTCCTGAGGTACCATAAAATTCAAAATTCTTTCTTGTTGATTGACATGTAAATATGTTTTGAGACTTGATCAAAAGGTTCATACGTAATTCATTAAGAAGCATAGCGAAAGCTTTGTTGTCATATAGTCAATATTCTTCTAACAAGTATTTGTCATTCTGGTAACATTGCAGACCATGCATGTTGCTAACAAACTTGTCACCTTAAGTTATCCATCATCTTGTCATATTATACCAGCATTTCATGTTGCTCATGACAACAACTTCATGTCATAACAAAACAAACTTTACAACTCCTGATTCATCGGTCTGATGAAGAACCAAAAGTGATATCCTCAAACAACTTAATTTGTGATCTTACAATATTATCAATATGAGGTAACTCTTCTTCCATAAAGTAATTAAACATCCATTCAATTACTGACTCATTCTTCTAAACTCCACAAAGGAATTAAAAGATATAACACTAATCTGCTTCCCCTTTTTCTCAGGTTATCTTTCATGTAACAACATGTTGTCCTTGACTATTGCTTTTCTTTTCATCTTGATCCTTTAATTCCACTTGGCTCTTTCTGAACCATCTAGAAGTTAGACCAGATTTCATCTTATCTTGATATAATTTCAAGGATTTCCGATGCTCAAATATCCTGGTACTTGGTTGATTGCTTCTGGATCTTTCCAATCCTCTAGTCCACAAGTTCAAATTAAGCTATTATTTAAGTTTTGATCACAATCTCGGTACCCTAGGCATACCTTGCCTTAACTTAGAATAATTTCATAATTACTTGATAACTCAAATTATTTTTAAGAGCATTTAACGGTTACAAGAAAAAAAATAAATTATTATCTCTTCCTGAGACAGATTCAATTCCAATGGTTACAAAAAGGCTATCACTCGCTGTGATAGGCTCAGTACAAGATTTGTTTATAGGATTGGCTATCACTTCCTATGATAGACTCAATCACGTAATTGTTTACAGTAACTATCACCTCCTGTGATAGATTTTTAATGCAAGATAACTACCACTCACTGTGATAGATTCAAAGCAAAGGTTTACAAGGTTCACAAGGTCGATTTCAATTTTCTGAGTTGCATGATGAGCCCCGAGGTTCAGTGTCGAACCTGGTAGCTCTGATACCATATGTCACAACCTTACCGGTCTACAGTTTTAAAAATTCAACCATTTAACGATTTCAGCCGAAGAACAACTAACTTATTTTCATTCTAGGGTTTCCAAAATCGTTTCAACTGTTCATTTTAAATTTCCAACTAACTTCCAAGTTTTCAGTTTCAGCTGAAAGGTAACATCTAACTGCTTCCATCAACCGACTCACTGAAGATTAAAACTAAATAACTGTCAAACTAGGGTTTTTCTCAAATAAAGATAATCACTCTAAAAGAGAATAATTACTAGGGCACGATTAACCAATTCGCATCCTTCTCCTACTTATAAAATCTAGGGCTTCATTTGCAGCTAAAAGAGAATTCAATCCATATGTCGTTACACTATACACTTCATCAACTATCTTTTAATTTCATTTTCAACTGAAAAGAAACTATTAACATCTAACAAGAATTTTGCAGAAGAATAATAATTACTTTTCTTTGCTTCCAGAAGATAATGAATAATTACTACAGCTATGAAACAATATAACAGCTGAATAAATTCAAGTAGCTATCTCTCTAAGTATCTGAGAATCTTACAATGTTCATTAACATAAGAATAGCATTCATGGCATAGATGAAATAGAAATTCAATTACCATTGCATGTACCTGGATTTACGAGAGAGGAAGAAATCCATTTGTCATCATCTCCATACTATCTTACTTGGAAATCTTTATCGAGGGAAAGAGAATTATCATCAGGGGCTTTACCGCCCAACCAAGACCTACTGGTCTCCCGAGTTTCTTCAACTGAAGAACCCGCCCTTCACGAGGGTAATCAACATGGATCGATTTATGATCATGCCTCTGAGCCTGATGTCCACGAACCTATACCACTGATCGATCCTCCCTCTATAGGTACCTCCTATCAGAAGAATCATCCTGATCAGGTATATCTGGCCATGGAAGCTGACATTGCCAAACGGGCATCTACCTTGGCCAAGGATTTTTCTATTAATTATTTGTGGCATCACTGTGCCGTCAGCACGCATCCTTGCTCGACATGATAATTCTCT
>VDFB02230845.1:0-10625 GCA_007258455.2 Sequoia sempervirens | reverse complement strand
AAATGGCATATTCCTTAAAACATCGTCAAACTACTATCCACAGGGAAATGGCCTAGCTGAGTCGACAAACAAAAGTTTAGTCCGACTCCTCAAAAAGGTTGGCTCAGAACACCAGAGGGAATGGCATAAAAATCTCTGAAAAGCACTCTGGGCCAACCGCATAACTCCTAAACAAGTCCTCCAGACTTCGCCCTATGAGCTAGTATATGGGAAAGAGGCGCTGCTACCTATCTCTATGGAGATTCCGGCGATACAGTTGTTGAAATCTCTTGAGATAGAACAAAATGATGCCATGGAGGTTCGGCTTGCCAAATTATTGGAGGTACAAGAAAAAAGGGAGAATTCCCTAAATGCAATGACAGGCCGTCAACAGGTGGTCAAACGGTGGTTTGACAAAAAGGCTTCCGACCAAGGCCTAAAAAGTGGAGATTTAGTGCTAAAATACGACAGCAGGGCTGTGAAGCCAGGTCAGCACGGTAAGTTCGATAGCCTATGGGAAGGACCCTTCAAAATCATTCGGTGCATGCAACACAATGCCTTCGAGCTGGAAAATATGGAACAGGAGCCTCTAGGAATCCCGGTTAATGGGATTCACCTTAAATTCTTCCATTAAGCGTCAAGCCCTACCCTGTACAGTTGTAAATAATGCTTTTTCTTTTTTCCTTTCCTGTTTTTGGCCTATCCTTTTGCTAAAATCAATAGACTTGCTACGCATTCGCTTATCATCATTAGTGGGTAAAACACCAGAGTTTCTTAAAACGCAAAAGTATGCTCGTAAACAGAGACAAAACATACAAGATTGGCAAACCCAGAAAAATTGCACACAGAAGCAAACAGGAGCATAGATTTCACAACAAAAAGAAAAGAGACGTATATATTTATATACATGTTCCTGAGTTACAAAATGGCATGGATGCCGATTTTCAAAATGTACAAAATATTAGAGCATATATATATATGATGGCCTTTTATTAGGCTTATATGGAGCAGGTGGGTTACATCAACAGACACCAAGGCAAGGGGATCATCTATCCGCAGGAGTGGCTGGCAGCAACTGACACATTTAAGACAGCGTCCGCTTCTTCCTCATCAACAGGTTCCTCAGCGGCACTGGCAGCATCATTAAACGCGGCCGTCGTCGGTGGTGGATACACTAGGTTCCTGAAGTTAGTATACCATTCTACATCGTAGAAGGGTATCATGTTGTAGCTCCTGAACAGGAAGTGAAGAGCTTGGGTAACCCTTTGCTGGTGCACACCACGAGTCTGCAGGCGAAATCCGCTCAAGAATGGCTGCCAAACGACAACAGCTTCTTCTTCGATAAAGCGACGTAGGTCGCCGGCTGTTGGCAGGCCTATCCCGTACACAGCATGGGTAACAACCTCGCCGAGCCCATTCAGGTACTTCTTCGGGAAGATTTCTTTGACTAGCTTCAATACAAGCGGCCGAAGGACACAAATGTCCAGCATGGACGCTACAAAGTGCGAGCACACGTCGGTGTTCACCTGATGCTTATCTTCATATTCAACACAGTCCTTGCCGAGAACCCACTTGATGGCTACTAGAACCAGCGAGTGCTTGTTCTTCGTCATTCTCTTGAGCCTCCTAGTGGAGATCTCACCTACAAACGATGTCTTTGATTTGAAGGAGGTTAGGCGAATAGGAGTATCCATCTCTCCTAACACTATTCCTAAATCTGCTGAGTAATGCCGAAATCTGCTCACCACCTAACCTATGAAAAGACTTGCTTAGCAGTATTCTACTTGCCTATCACTTCTTGGACGCAAAGTGTGTATGTTCGCTATCTACTGGTCTATTTATAGAAAATTGACAAGATGTATGCCAATCCGCCCGTAAGCAACGTGATGTATATTGGCCGCGATATCGAGGGTCGAGTCTGCGTTTGTTCATGTTTTGGGCTGGTACATGCATGGTAGCACGACTCAAGGCATGCTTAATTAAATCAAGTTAATTAATTGAGCTTTAAAAAGGTGGCACTTGTTGATGAAGGGACATATGGCCGTATGCTATGGTGTCAAATCTCAAGCACATCCCAGAACCCGAGGCGATATTCGTATCTCTTTCAGGCGGTGATCGTTTGCTTGGCGTAATCATTCCGGCCAGGGATATTAATTACCGGTACATGCTAACCCAAGGTGAGAAGGCCAGTTGCAAGCTCAATTTCCAAGGAAATTAGGGCGTATCACACGATCTTTTGAAAGCAATGATGAAATCCGGCCACCTCAAAAAAACAATCGACTCATCTTGCACGAGTTGTGGAGTTAACGGTACATGCCGAATTAAATGCAAGGGGCTCGCGCTCGCCTACCACCTTGAGGAAAGTTGCTATTATTGCATGAAAATGCTTATTGTTCTTAAGTCTTTTTCCAAAAGCTAAAGAGTGCGCGAAGTGTTTTCTATCTGTATTTCCAGTGTAAGCGTATTCAAAGGCCAGGGAGCTTACAAGTTCTGCCGCGAAGAAAAATGGCAGAATCTTCAGCTCAGCCAACGCAGGAAGGGATTAGCCAGGAATTGTATTCGGCTATTCGTTCTTCGGCCGAGGTTTACGTATATGAGGATGTAGCGTATGCCACTCCGGGTATACCCAAGAAGGTGAAAAGAGCCAACACAGAGGAGCTGGAGAGGCCCAAAGAGTGGAATAACCCGAAAAAGGTTAGAGAAAAGTGGGCTAATATCTACGACCCAAAGCTTGCCAAGAACCCTAAATCTCTTAGAGAGGCGGCTTGCGCAAGGTTATCAGTGCCAGGGGTGGACCAAGCCACGACAAGTAGAGTCTGGCTTAGCGGTCTTCCACAATACATGGTCCCATTGGTGCACTATTGCGCGGAGGTGGTCGATGCAGCTATTCAATGCTATAATCCAGAGACCCACTGCATTGAAGGTCGCAATTTAAGGGTTCATATCAGCCCGGAAGCCATCTGGCATATGTTATGCATTCCTAACCCTAGGACAAGAAAGGAGAATATTGAGCATTTCTGCCCAAGCAAAGGGGAAAAGATATGGAAAAGGATGAAAACCAGCTCTGATTTCCTATTAGAAGAGACTAATAAGAAGGGTGCTGCGTCCGCTAAGGCATTGAGCATCCCATTATTGCGTGGTTCATTCCGCGATGACCTCCAAGACCCCATATCTATGCTGGCATTTGTTTGTGGTCGTGATTCCGATGAGAAGATCGAGGCTTTTCAGCTGGGCCCTGCAATACAGTTTCGCAGGCAGCATGAACTTTTCTGGTATGATTTCGCTCAGTTCATGGTTGAAGAAATGATACAACAAATAGAGAATTACCAGGCGGAGAAGAAATTTAGATTTATTTCCTACAGTCCACATATTCTGCACATCGAGAATCAGTTCTTCACAGTTTATCTCACTATCAATTTTTGACGAGCAGAACAAAAGAAAGCCGGTATCTACATGGACACCCTACCTTTCCGTAACATATGACTACTATGCCTTCGCGGACTATTTCATAGCCCCGGTCCTGAATGATTTGATCGGAGAGGGTGATATCGTTCGGCTTAACACTGAGCAGACTGGATTTCTACAAGGCTACACCCCCGCTTGTGACTGGTTCTTGGGCAAGGATTTTACGATCCTTTGAATGAGGGGCTTTATCGGCAGGCTTTTCTTGCTTCCGGCTTGCATCACCGATAGAGTGCTAGCGTTGGAGGTTTACTGGCAGGTGTGCATCATTGATTTCATGTTCTGTAGCAGTGAAAGTGTCAAGAGGAAGGGATTCTTCACTTGCCCGAAGAGTTTCAAGTCAATAACACTTGTTAAAAAGCGATCGCACGATCTGCTAGGGGACAAGCTGGCACACCTGGGGTTAGTACTAGTAAATGATAAGTGGGATTACAACCCCTTTAATGACCTACCTGAGCCACATATGAAAGTTACACATGTTCCTCGACCATACTGGGAGAAGCGGCGTAATAACCGGACTGATAAAGATGAAGATCTGGTTGAATTGGCACAAATCCCTACGCCGGATACCAGAGGCCCATGGCACAAGTTCTAGTTTCCAGTGGCCGTGGCCAGAGACAACTTTCCGATAGAGCGCAGCATGCTTAACAAGTTGAAAGTGGACGAGGAATGGAGCGATGAAAAAATAAAAGCTTTCTGGAGGTACCGCCAGGAAACAGGGCAGTTGAAAGCTCCTTATAATCAATTAAAGGACGACCAGGAATTTGAAAGATACTGGGATGAAGGCCATCCTAGCCCGATCTCCAGTGCCAACAAGAGCGAAGCAGAAGGCTCCGATGAGCAGGAGGAAGAGACGGCGATATCAGCGCAGGAAGGCGATGCCCCCGGGCATGCCGCCTATGTGGGCACTAATGTGCGCTTTAACATATCAAGGGGCTCGCTTACGCGCACATGGGCCGCTAAACCGGTCAGGCTAGTGCCCCAGCAGAAGGATCTGATTGCCGAGGTTAGTGAGTGTCCCCCCACGAAAAGGCAACGCACGGAAATTGTTATCAGGACAGTTTCACATGAACCGGCCGAAAGGGAAGCACCCGCTACTAGTCAAATGCCAGAAGTTGCGGGCGAGTCTCGAACGATCCCGATGCCACTGCCGACCAGTCAGCAGGTACATTTCGCTCCTTCCTCTCTTACATCTCATTCTTTCACGTCCGTCCCTGCTCAATTGGCAACTCCTGCCATTCGTCCGAACCCTCCACCCTCTGTTTCTGGCCCAGCTTATTCCATGGGGCTTGCCCAATATTCGCAAGCCCAACCGTTTATAATTACCCTCAAACATGCTAATACTATTGTTTATACACGGACTTTCCTCACCTCCTTTCCAAAAGAAATATTCCTCCTATTGGCCCCACTCTTTAAGTTACATACGGATCCTTCCCACTCTGACAAAAGCCCAAGACTGACGTGACTCTTCCTCATTACTTGAGCCTTATGAAGTGAATCTAAGGTTTAGCGTTGCAAATCTAGCCACGCTGATAACTTGAGGGAACTAAAGCTATGGAATGTACCCACCTTCTCTCGCAAACCATCACCCTCGGAAAAGAAACAAATCTTGTAGCGCCCTATGAAAGTTACCTATCCCTCATACGCCGGTGTTCCTTTCGCAGGTGGGCTGGTTTCATCACCAGTTGAGTTCATTGCACAGATAGATTGTAGGAAGGAAGCGCGTGCAAATAGAATGAGGCGACGAAGGGCAAAGGATGACAATGCCCCCGCCGAGCCGAGAGTACAGGCTTCGTATGACGAGGCCTGCCAAGAATTAAAGTTTGCAACTATGTACCCAAGGATAAGCAAGCCCCAGGGAGAGATGCAACCAAAGGACTATGAAATTTATGCTGTCGGACTGAACATGAAGGTAGCCCAGCCACAAGATAAAGTCAAAATCATGGAGGAGACACAATGGGTGGTCACTTCCGACTTCCTAAAGACTGGTTGCTAGTTAAAGAAGAAGGATGAACAGCTCAAGACAGCCAAGGACAGGGTGAGCTTTTTAGAGGCAAAGAAAAAATCCTTAGAGGCAGATATCGCCCAAATGACAGAAAGGGCGCTAACAGCAGAAAATAAGAGAAACAGGCTTCAGGGCGAAATTGCAAAGACCCAAGTAGCCGACCCAGCCGTATTAAAAGAATTATAGAATCAAAACCAAGCAGCGCGACAGAGCCTACAATCGATAGAAGGGGAGCTTGAACGTTTCTGCCTTGAGTACAGTCAGAAGCTGGCAGAGAAAGGTGAGGAGATGGAATGCCTACAAGAGCAGTATCAGCAAAAGGTACAGGAAAAAGAGGCCGAATTCAAAGGTTTGAAGACCAAACTGGAAGAGGAGTTCCGAGAGACAAAGACCAAGCTAGAAGAGGAGCTCCGAGAGACAAAAGCTTCATTAGAAGAGCAATCGGCTAACCACTCCAGAGCTGAACAAACTTGGAACAAAGAAATGCACAGCTATGCAGAGCAGTTGGCATCCGAAAAAAAGAAGAAGGCAGAATTCGCCGAGGCCCTCATTTCAAGAGATGCGGAGATTTCTTCGCTTAAGGCCTCTCTGCTACCAGCCCCTGCCCAACCTGATATCATCCCACTAGTCAGGCAATTGTACATTTCTCACTGGGAGAAAATCAAAGCCTTCTGCCTAAATCTGTAGCCTACCCTCCGGTTCATCGACAAGGCATTAAAACTCAATCAGGAAGCCCATGATACAATGGAACAGTTCCCGCGCTTCATCCTGGAAAAGGTTCCCGAGGCAAGGGACTTGCTAAATAAGCTATACTCGGTCTCAGACGAGATCCTTGCCGGGGCAGGTATAGAAGATCGGGACACCGCAGCTCAAACGACAAATAAATTCATTCATTGCCACTCCGCTTTCTAGCGTACTAAGGCAGCGGCGACTTTTCTAAACAAAGCGCTGGATGGCATTCGAGGGAGTTTCTCTGAGTTGGGTAGGTTGGGATTGCCGTTTTCGTTCCTTAAGGATGGCACTATTGCCACGGCTGCACAGATTACGAAGGTTATTGAACAAAAGGAGAACGATCCAGAGGCATTCAAGGAATTCGGCAGCCCCCCAACAGCAGCAGATATCGAGGCAATAATTCATCCACTCTCTCAGCTGCTTTTCCTATCTAAGCAGGCGTTGGCCTGCCAGAGGTGCTGCCTCACAAGGAAGCTATTGATCTCCGCGGGGCACAAGAGAATTTGCGCAGCATGGCAAAGCCGTCCGAAAATGAATGGGTGCCTTTGCAGGCTACACTTTCAAAGCTCTAACTCCATTCGCCCTATAGATGAAGGCTCTGGTCTGTAGAACCAGAGAGTTTTTGGGTTCTCCGTTCCTTATCTGAAACGCCCCTGTTAGTCGCCAAAAGCTGTTGAAATAATGATTCAAGCAGCTCCCTTCGGGTTCCTTTTTGCACATATTCGTGCACTGGCCTGTGCGTCTCCGCGTTTCTTCGGCTTACCGACATGTTTTGATCTTTCCCTTTCCACATTCCTCGCTTCGCAACTTCGGCAGGCGGCTCCCCTTTTGGCTCCTGAAATGCTGCGCTGGGCGCCCACGTGTCTCGCCTACGGGGTTTTTCGTTTTCTGTTGCTTTGTGTTTCCTTTGGGTTGCTAAGCCTTCCATAAAGGTCCGATACTCCTAAGGTTCATCGAGGGGCCCACTTCTTTGTACGTGGTGGAGTATCGCAAACTTTCCTAGTAAGGATAGAAAATGCTGCGGCGGGCTGCGAAAGATTTCTATTGGCCTTCTTTATTTCCTGGCGGGACCTACCTTTGCCCACGTGTCAGCGGTTCGCAGCTTTTAAAACAACAACAGGGATGAGAGCACCACGGATTGCAAAACGCGGCCACGCGTCTTTCGCCACCCGGTTCATATGGCCTTTCCCCCATTTTCAAAGTGACCTCAGTCCCTTGAACAAGTGTCACTCCTCCGCAAGCTCTCGATTGATGGAGGAGGAGTTTCCATTCGGGCTGCGATTTGTTGCCACGTGCCTTACATTGATTATCAAAGCAAGCTATGGGATGGCCGAGCGAGATAGTGTTATTGGGTGCTGCTCGTCATGGTTCTCTGAAGCAGTGGGCGACACTTGTCGCTTCGAAGTCTTGTTGGGACCACTGCCATCATTACAAGGGGCACGCCTGTAACTGATCAACTGGATGCTGTGCTCTGACTGGTTGCTCTCATAACGGCATTGGGAATATTCTTATTTGGGCATCATTACGGGAGATTGTGGAATCTTTCTGTTACAGCTCTTCAAGCGGTGGGATTTTGCTCTCCGGCTATATATACTCTCTCTGTTGAGGGAAATGGTCAATATTTTTTAGAAGAATCTGGTTTTAGCAAAGAGACACGGGCCTCTTTTGCATGTTTATTAATAAAGAAACTTTCAGGCTATTGCCTATTGTTCGGCCTTTCTGTTTTCCGTGTCTTGATTAAACTGTGAACTGTGCTTCTTATTGTCTTAAACATTTCATTTGAGGAGACTTCTATATATCAAATGCAAACTTGCTGGTCTAAATCATGTCTTAATGACTCTTCTTAGCGGTGAGAATGTATGCGATACTATTTTATGTCAATTAAATGAATTGTTTATGCTATAACTTTAAGTTTCTGATGTTTTGGAACATAACTATAACATTCAGGCCCTTAAGTCTTTGATTTATCGTGCCTACTAGTAAGCTTTGGCGCATCGCCTTAGATTAATATTTATTTCATTATATCCGCTTCCTTTTCCCTTTCCAAAACCCATTATATAGAAGAAGCCGGCTTCTTTAAAATTCGGAGGTCACCGGCTTTGGCTAAAGGTCCCTCTTGAATCAGAAGTTTCCTATAAGGTAATCAAGTATCTGGCCACTTTTTAAGGCCAACAATTACAAGAAAATTCCTCATCATGACATCCTCATCTTTGAATATCATATTTATTCAAAGAACATCTATAAAATGCCTTAAATGATCCCTCAACATTGTTGGCCTTGGAATTTTGTACCTTACCCATGATCTCTTCAACTTAGAATTGATTAGGGATAGTTATAAATACGTAGAAACTAACTATCTATATCTTTCTAATCCTAGCAGTGGCCTCACTGCAAAAAATATTTGAACTTTCCTTTTGGGATTGACCCCAACATTTTGCATTTCATTTTGTTGTAGGGGATAAGGATAATTTTGTTGAACAATGGGTAATTTCTGAATTGGAACAACTGGTGCCATATTTTGAGGTTGAGCAATATTTTGTTGTTGGTTCATTAGTAGGGTTTGATGAGCTAAATGAGATTTTCATTGTGAAAATTTTGCCTCTATTTCTGTTGCCTTTCTTTGAGATGATCAATAAGATCAATGTGTTGATCCAATTCCCTTTCTCTGTGATTAGTTTCGGGTTAACATCTTGGAATGGAGTTTCAACATCTTGTTCAGAAGATTGAGGGGTATCATGTCTGCCCTCTATTTGGTTTCTCAAATGTTGAAGCCTAGTATTTATTTGAGATGTGGATTCAGGTATTCCCACATTTATATTTTCTACTCTAGGGTTTTTTTTGTTTCCATGTATATTATAATCATGTTTGAAATTTCTTCTAGTAGTTCTAACCCTATTATTAGCTGAATCATTTGATGATCAAAATATTTAGAAGCATTTCTTCTACCTAAAGTACTCCAATTTTTAGTATTTCTTAGATAATTACTTGAATTTTTAGCTTTCCAGTGTTCTTGTCTCCTTGCACCAGTAGAACTAGATTCAGGAATTTATTGACCTTGGAACACTAATCTCTATCCATTATTTATCTTCTATCACAAAATTTTGAATATTTCTCAATCGATTTGCCACTCCCTAAAGGAGAGAATACAAATGAAACTAATAGACCTCTAAAAATATTCCTTTACTTCCTCTATAATAGTGCCAATTTGTTGGTGACTTGGGCTGTAGGCCCCAAATCCTGAAGGTCTAAAAATATTTTAGGTGATAGGGGTGTCAAACTTGGGAAACTTACCACAAACCTATCTTTAGGTTGGGTAGCTAAGGACCAATGGTTGAGGTGGGTAAGACCTCCTTCCCTTATGGCTTTACAATACCAAGGGGGGTTTCCCTAAGGCATTGACTTGATCATTGAAGCACTAAACAATACCTTACAACAAACTATACCCACTGTACTGTGTATCCCAATACTAGTGTCACAATATACCTATGTGATAGCTTGGACAAGTAAGGTCGAGAAACTTACTAACAGATAATCTACCATATAAATATTTGAAAATGAGTTTATGATACACCCTTATATTATTGTATTCATTTAGACATGGAAGTAAAACACACAGAAAGTAAATATTTTAGAGTTTTTGAGTTGATGTGTTTGGAGTGTGTTGAGGATGATAAGAGAGAAATATAATCATAGACTGATGCTTTTATCTATTGGGAAACATAGTCTCTATATTTAACTAAAGATGCAATAACTAAAAACAAGGCAATTACTTAATCAAATCACTACAAAAGACTATGCCTTCCTAAAATGAACATGAAATCTAGGCTCTACACATTCACTTAGAAAGACAATAGATAGTTTCAAAATATTAAAAGAGGATACTTAGCAACCTTATCCATACCCACACATTTACTTTATTATATTGAAAAGATACTATGCAAAAGCTTTGCACAAATTTTACAGACTTCTGGCTGAAAACTAATCAATTATACATCTAGAAATGCATACCATACATGAGGAGACATTTTGCTAAGGTTGATTATTCCTTTAATCACTCAATCTTTAGCTTTATAAATGCTATTACTATTGGGATTAAGGTGTCTCAACCTTAGAGAGTCCCAAGATTATTTAATTAATTAAATTAGTCCCTTTGTTGCATATTTTACTAATTAAATCCTAAGTGATATGTTTCTAAGTTGATAAATCAAATTTTGGGACTTGTTTGCTAGTTGGCTTCCTACATGTTTGGTGGAGAGCACAAAATTATGCCACTTGTCACTTGGGTGATCAATTGGGAAGATGTGTTTGTGAAAACCTCTCAAAGGTGCACTATAGTGACATGTGTCCTTGATTTTGAAGTTATCACTTGGGAAAGATATGGAAAGATGCTAAACGAGACTATGAAAACCAGTCAAGTTGACTAGAAGTCAAAGGAGAGTTCAAAATT
>VDFB02230844.1:0-13855 GCA_007258455.2 Sequoia sempervirens | reverse complement strand
TAATCCACAAGCGTATCAACAAAGTTATTAATGGCCCACAAAAACTCAAACTCGAGCGATATCCTAAATGGGGATATAACTAAACAAAAGATGAAGTTTCAAGAAAGGCAATAGAAATATGTGTACAGAATGGACAACTTCAGTGCAATCAAAAATATAAGTCACCAAAGTTGATTGATGACCCACAAACACTCACACATAAGCAGTTTCCCAAGTGTGGTTATAACTCAATGAAAAATAAAGGTTCATGAAAGGCAATAAAAAATACCTGTATAGAATGCACAACTATAGTGTAAGCCACAAGCATAGTCACGAAAGTTGATTGATGGCCCACAGAAACTCAAACTCGAACAGTTTCCTAAATGTGGCTATAAAAGAACTAAAAATGAACGTTCGCGAATAGTGATAGAGAATACACTTATAGAATGCACAAGTACAGTGTAATCCACAATCATAGTCACGATCGATGGCCCACAAAAACTAAAACATGAACGGTTTCCTAAGTGTGGCTATTAGTCAATGAAAAAATGAAGGTTTGTGAAAGGTGATAGAAAATATGCTTATAGAATGCACAACTACAATGTAATCCACAATCGTAGTCATGAAAGATGATTGAATGGCCCATGAAAAGTACAAGACAAGCGGTTTCGTAAAAGCAGCAGTAACTCAACAAAAAATGAAGGTTCACAAAAGCTGATAGAAAATATGCCTATAGAATGCATAACAACAGTACAATCCACAATCGTAGTCACCAACGTTGATCGATGCCCACCAAAACTTAGACACGACCACTTTCCTAAATGCATAACTCAATGAAAACTGAAGGTTCGATAAAAATGATTAAAAATATGCGTATAGAATGCATAACTAATATGCAATACACAATAGTATTCACCAAAGTAGATTGATATATCATAAAAACTCAAAAATGAGAAGTTTTGTAAAAGCTTTTATGAAACTCAACAAAAAATGAAGGTTCGCGAAAGGTGATGGAAAATACGTGTATAGAATGCACAACTATAGTGTAGTCCACAAGCGTAGTCAACAAAGTTGATCAATGGCCCATGAAAACTCAAACTCACGCGGTTTCCTAAATACGGCTATAACAAAACAAAAAATGATGTTTCACGAAAGGCAATAGAAAATACATGTATAGGATGGACAACTACAGCGCAATCCAAAATCGTAGTCACCCAATTTAATAAATGGCCCATGAAAACTCAAACACGAGTGGTTTCCTAAGTGCAGCTATAACACAACAAAACATGAACATTTGTGAAAGGCTATAGAAAATACATGTATATAATGCACAACTACTGTGTAATCCAATATAGTAGTCACCAAAGTTGATCGATGTCCCACAGAACTAAAAAATGGCCAGGACACACCATGCCGGACCTGCTCCCAACAAAAGAATGAAGGTTTTGAAATCGATAGAAAAATACATAGAAAATACATGTAGAAGATAAGAACAACTATAAGTACAATCAATAATGTCGTAGTTACAAAGTTGTCGATAGTCCACAAAGCACTCAAACTCCCTGGCCAGTTTGGGAAATTGCGGTATAACTCAATGAAAAATGAAGGTTCACGAAAAGGCGATAGAAAATATGCGTATGGAATGCACAACTATAGTACGTCCACAATCGTAGTCACCAAATCTGATCGATGGCCCACGAAAACTCAAACACGATTGTTTTCCTAAATGTTTAACTCAACAAAAAATGAAGGTTCGTGAAAGATGATTAAAAATATGCATACAAAACCCACTACAACTAAAGTACAATCCACAATTGCTTAAGTCCATAAAGTTAGTGATGTCTGAGGAAAAGAAACTTAGAAACATGAAGCGGTTTCCTAAATGCGGCTATAACTCAACAAAACATGAAATTTTTCTGCGAAAGGGTAGAAAATGGCATTATAGAATACACAACTTCTGATGTAATCCACAAGCGTAGTCACAAAATTTGATCGATGGCCCACGAAAATTCAAACATGAGCATTTTCCTAAGTGCGGCTATAACTCAATGAAAATGAAGGTTCACAAAAGGCAATAGAAAATACGTGTACATAATGGACAACTACAATGCAATCCACAATCGTAGTCATCAAAGTTGATCGATGGCCCACAAAAACTATAACACAACTGGTTTATTAAGTGAAGCTATAATTAATGAAAAATGAAGGTTTGTGAAAGGCGATAGAAAATACGCATATACAATGCACAACTACAGTGTAATTGTAATTGAACAAAAAGTGAAGGTTCATAAAAGGTGATAAAAAATAAGCATACAAAATGCACAATTATAGTACAATCCACAATCACAGTCACCAAAGTTGATCGATGGCCCAACAAAAGTTAAACATGAGTAGTTTCCTCAATGAGGCTATAACTCAACAAAAAATGAAGGTTCGCGAAAGGCTATCAGAAAATACACATATACAATGCACGACTACAATGTAATCCACAAGCGTAGTGACCAAATTTGATCGATGGCCCACGAAAACTCAAACTCGAAAGGTTTCCTAAATGCGGCTATAACTCAACAAAAAATGAAGTTTCACAAAGCTGATTAGCAGAAAATAGCAAATTACACCGCGAAAATACTCACAGCTTCTGATTGTAATCCATGTCGTAGTAATAAAAATTGATCAATGGCTAAAGCTCAAACGCAGCGGTTTCCAAGTCGCGATTTATAACTCAGAAATGAAGTTTCTTGAAGGTGATAGAAAATAGTAGAGGAATGCACAACTTCTGATTGCCAATCACAATCGTGAATCCCATAGAGATTGATCCCGATTACGAAAACTCAAAATCACGAGGCACTTTACTTAAATGGGGGCCTTAACAAAATTTTTTGAGGTAAAATGTCAGAAATGTATTTTTATGCATTGTATAGGATTTTTTTTCATAGAAAGATTGGCTCTTGATTTTCACGGTATTCCTCTTTGGCTATTGAATTTTCAAAAACTCTATTTTGTGGCTAAAGGGAACAATTTACTACTTAAAAAAACGGTCGATCTGGGTCTCTTTAAAACATGAGCATCTATAAAACCCATATTTTCAATTTTCCCAAAAAATATTGTTTTGTAGATTCTATTTTTGAGGGGTTTTTGCATGTTGATGAAAAAACAATTTTCGAAAAAAGGATGATATGGGTAATACTCAGAATGAGATTCTCTACAAAACCAATTTCTCAGATTTTTCGTAAAACGGATTCAAAAAAATTGCCTTTCTTACCTCTACTACTTCTACTTTTCAAAAAAATATATTTTATTCAAGAAAAACTTATTTTTTTTAAAAACGGATGAATTAGGTCTCTTCAGCACACGAGCACCTATAAAACCGATAGTTTTTATTTTCTAAAAAAAAATTGTTTCGTAGATTCTATTTTTGAGGGGTTCTTGTAGGCTGGTGAAAAATAAGTTTTTTGATAAAAGGACGATCTGGGTCTACTTAGAATACCATTCTCTACAAAACCCATTTCTCTGATTTTTCATAAAAACATTCAAAAAATTTGCCGCTATTACCTCTACTACTTCTACTTTTAAAAAATGTCTATCTTTTTCACGAACAACTAATTGTTTCAAAAAATAGACGATTAGGGTCTTTTGAGCACACAAGCACCTATAAAACTCATATTTTGATTTTTCGAATAAAAAAAAAAACTTCGTAGACTGTATTTTTGAGGAGTTTTTGCATGTTGGTGAAAAATTAGTTTTATGAAAAAAGGATGATCTGGATGTACTCAGAACGACATTCTCTATAAAACCCATTTATTAGATTTTTCACAAAAATATTCAAAAAATTTCCCTTTGTACCTCTACTGCTTCTACTTTTCAAAAAAACTATCTTTTTCAAGAACCACTTATTTCTTCAAAAAATGGATGATCTGGGTCTCTTTAGCACACGAGCACCTATAAAACCTATATTTTTTATTTTTCAAAAAAAATAGTTTCATAGATTCTATTTTTCAGGGGTTCTTGCATGTTGGTGAAAAGTGGATTTTGAAGGGCCGATTACGAGTCTGCTCGAAATGACATCTCAGGCCATTTCTTGGATATTTCATAAAAAGATTCAAAAGGATTTGCCTCTATTACATCTGCTTCTTTCGCTTTTTAAAAAAAAAATTATCTTTTTCAAAGAACAACTTTTTTAAAAAGCGGATGATCACGTGAATATGCCAGGCTCGCCGGCATATAAAACCATGGTACCTCGAGATTTTTCCCAGCTAAAATTGTTGAAGTAGGTCAGTTTTGAGGGTTTTTGCATGTTGGTGAAAAATTAGGTTTTCGAAAAAATGATGATCTGGGTCTACTTAGAACGACATTTTCTACAAAACCCATTTCTCAGATTTTTCATAAAAAAGATTAAAAAAAATTGCCTCTATTACCTCTATTGCTTCTACATTTCAAAAAAATCTATCTTTTTCAAGAAATAATTATTTTTTCAAAAAAAAGACGATCTAAATCTCTTCAGCACACAAATACCTATAAAACCCACATATTTTATTTTCTCAAAAAAATTGTTTCGTAGACTCTATTTTTAAGGGATTCTTGTATGTTGGTGAAAAATTAGGTTTTCACAAAAAGGACGATCTAGGTCTACTCAGAACGACATTCTCTACAAAACCCATTTCTAAGATTTTTCATAAAAAGATTCAAAAAGTTTGCCTCTGTTACATTTACTACTTCTAGTTTTAAGAAAAAATCTATCTTTTTCAAGAGATACTTATTTTTTTTCTAAAAGAAACTAGCTTGATTCAAATCTAATTCAACCTTGCTTGAGCACCAGTAAAGGCCATATTTTTTTTATTTTTCCAAAAATTATTTGTATATTTCTATTTTAAGGGTTCTTGTATGTTGGTGAAAAAGTTGGTTTTATACAAAAGGACAGTCAGATCTACTTAAAACGACATTCTCCTACAAGGCCATTTCTCAGATTTTTTCATAAAAATTACAAAGATTTACCTCTATAATTGCCTCTTTCCTCCTACTTTCAAAGAAATCTTTTTTTCAAAACAACTTATTTTTTTCAAAGGAAGCGGAAGGGTGGAGTCTTGCCGGAAAATTTTGATATCTCAAAACACATATTTTATTTGCGTTCTTGCATGTTGAAGTCAAAGTTAGTTTTAAGGATGATCTGGGTCTATTAAGAATGACATTATTTACAAAACCCATTTCTTAGATTTTTCATAAAAATATTCAAAAAAATTCCCTCTATTACCCCTACTGCTTCTACTTTAAAAAAAAACTATCTTTTTCAAGAATAACTTATTTAAAAATAAAAACGGACGATCTGTGTCTCTTTAGCACATGAGCACCTATAGAAACAATATTTTCATTTTTCCAAAAAAAATTGTTTCGTAGATTCTATTTTTGAGGGTTTTCTTGCATGTTGTTGAAAAATTAGTTTTTCAAAAAAAGGACAACCTAGGTCTACTTAGAACGACATTCTCTACAAAACCCAAATTTTAGATTTTTCATAACAACATTCAAAAACTGAAAGTTGAGCGGTTTCCCAAATGTGGCTATAACTCAAAAAAAGAAGGTTCGCGAAAGGCGATAGAAAATACACGTACAGAATGGACAACTACAGTGCAATCCACAATCGTAGTAACCAAAGTTGATCGATGGCCCACGAAAACTCAAACATGAGCAGTTTCCTAAGTGCAAATATAACTCAACGAAAAATAAAGGTTCTCGAAATGCGATAAAAAATGTGTATAGAATGCAATACTATAGTGTAATGCACAATAGTAGTCATCAAAGTTGACTATGGCCACGAAAACTCAAAACACGAGCATTTTCCTAAATGTGGCTATAACTTAATAAAAAATGAAAGTTCGTGAAAGGCGATTAAAAATATGCATACAAAATGCGCAACTATAGTACAATCCACAATCGTAGTCATGAAAATTGATCGATCGCCAACAAAAAACCAAAAATGAGGGGTTTTCAAATTGTGGCTATAACTCAACCAAAAATGTAGCTTCCTCAAAGGCAATAGAAAGTACGCGTATAGAATGCAAAAACTACAATGTAATCCGCAAGCGTAGCCACGAAAGTTGATCAATGGCCCATGAAAACTCAAACACGAGAGGTTTCATAAGTGCGGCTATAAATCAATGAAAACATAAAGGTTTGCAAAAGGTGAAAGAAAATACTCGTATAGAAAGCACAGTTATAGTGTAATCCACAATCGTAGTCACCAAAGAAGATCAATGGCCCACGAAAACTCAAACACCAGTGGTTTCCTAACTGCGGCTATAACTACACGAAAAATGAAGGTTTGTGAAATGCGATAAGAAATAAGTTTATAGAATGAACAAGTAAAGTGTGATCCATAATTGCAGTCACCAAATTTGATCGATGGCCCACAAAAACTCAAACACGAGCAATTTCCTAAATGCGGCTAATACTCAACAAAAAATGAAGGTTCACAAAAGGAGATAGAAAATACACATACAAAATGGACAACTACAGTGCAATCCACAATCAAAGACATTTTTCAATGACCAACGAAATTTGTAACATGAGGAATTTCCTCAATGCAGCTATAACTCAACAAAAAATGAACGTTCGCGAAAGGAGATAGAAAATACACATATAAAATAAACATCTATAGTGTAATTCACAAGCGTAGTCACCAAAGTTGAACAATGGCCCATGAAAACTCAAACTTGAGCGGTTTCCTAAATGCTGCTATCACAAAACAAAAAATGAAGGTTCTTAAAAAGGTGATAGAAAATACATGTATAGAATGGACAACTACAGTGCAATCCACAATCATAGTGACCAAAGTTCATCGATCGCCCATGAAAACTCAAACACGAATGTTTCCCTAAATGTGGTTATAACTCAACAACAAATTAAGGATCATCAAAGGAAATTAAAAATATGCGTACAAAATGCACAACTAGAGTACAATCCAAAATCACAGTCACCAAAGTTTATCCATGGTTCACGAAAACTCAAACACGAGCATTTTCCTAAGTGCAGTTATAACTCAACAAAAAATAAAGGTTCACGAAAGGCGATAGAAAATAAACATATATAATACTAATCTGCAGTGTAATCCACAAGCGTAGTGACCAAATTTGATCGATGGCCCACTCAAACTCAAACTCGATAGGTTTCCTAAATGCAGCTATAACTCAACAAAAAATGAAGGTTCGTGCAAGGCGATAGAAAATAAACATATATAATACTAATCTGCAGTGTAATCCACAAGCATAGTGACCAAATTTGATTGATGGCCCACTCAAACTCAAACTCCATAGGTTTCCTAAATACAACTATAACTCAACAAAAAATGAAGGTTCGCGAAAGGCGATGTAAAATATGCGTACATAATGCACAACTATAGTGCAATCCACAATCTTAGTCACCAAAGTTGAGCACAACAACTCAAATACGAGCAGTTTTCTAAGTGCGGCTATAACTCATCAAAAAATGAAGGTTTGAAAAAGACAATAGAAAATACACGTATCGAATGCACAACTACAATGTAATATAAAATCATAGTCACAAAAATTGATAGATGGCCCACGAAAACTCAAAGTCAAGCGGTTTCCTAAATGTGGCTATAACTCAACAAAAAATTAGAGTTATTGAAAGGCGATAGAAATACGCGAATAGAATGCACAACTATAGTGTAATCGAAAAGCGTAGTCACCAAACTTTATTGATGGCCCACAAAAAGTCAAAGTCGAGCAGTTTCCTAAATGTGGCTATTACTCAACTAAAAATGAAGATTCATGAAATGCAATAGAAAATACTCATACAAAATGGACAACAACTATGGTGCAATCCACAATCGTTATCACCAAAGTTGATTGATCGCCAATGAAAATGGAAACACAAGCAGTTTCCTAAGTGAGGCTATAACTCAATGAAAAATGAAGGTTCACAAAAACTGATAGAAAATACACGTAAAGAATACACAACTATAGTGTAATCCACAAGCGTAGTCACCAAAGTTGATCAATGGCCCACGAAAACTCAAACATGAGCGGTTTCCTAAGTGCTTTTGTAACTCAAAAAAAATGAAGGTCCGCGAAAGAGATCAAAAATATGCATATAGAATGCACAACTATAGTGTAATAAACAATCGTAGTCACCAAAGTTGGTCGATGGCCCACAAAATCTCAAACACGAGCAATTCGCTAAATGCGGCTATAACTCAACAAAAAATGAAAGTTCGTGAAAGGCGATATAAAATTAGCATTCATAATGCACAAGTACAAGGAATGGCCAACGTAGTCACCAAACTTGATTGATGGCCCACAAAAACAACAAACCCGCGTCTGGCACGATAATTGAACGCCGGTCTATCCATGAAAACCGTTCACCGATCAGATAATATCAATGGTACCAAACCACCAACACCATCACTTAATCAACGGCGTTTATCTGGCACCACGCATCAATCATCTCGGCGACATTGGGGCAAAATACGCGACAAATCCACAATCGTAGTCACAAAATTTTATCAATGGCCCACGAAGACTCAAACACGAGCGGTTTCCTAAATGCGGCTATTACTAAACAAAAATTGAAGGTTCACAAAATGAGATAGAATATACGCATATAGAATGGACAACTACAGTGCAATCCACAATCGTAGACACTAAAGTTGATCGATGGCCCACAAAAACTCAAACACGAGCGGTTTCATAAATGTGGCTATAAATTAAAAAAATGAAGGCTTGCGAAAGGTGATATAAGCTATGTGGATAAAATGCACAACTATAGTACATCCACAATCATAGTCACGAAAGTTGATTGATGGCCCACAAAAAGTCAAACACGGGTGGTTTCCTAAGTGGGGCTTTAACTCAACGAAAAATGAAGGTTCTTGAAAGCTGATTGAAAATAAGTGTATAGAATGCTCAACTACATTCTAATCCATAATCATAGTCACCAAAGTTGATAGATGGCCCACGAAAACTCAAACACGAGCGCTTTCCTAACTGAGCCTATAAATTAATGAAAAATGAAGGTTCATGAAAGGTGATAGAAAATCGATAGAAAATATGTGTATAGAATACACAACTAAAGTGTAATCCACAATCATAGAGACCAAAGTTGATCGATAGGCCACAAAAACTCAAACTCGAGTGGTTTCCTAAATGTGGCCATAACTAAAGAAAAATGAACATTCACGAAAGGCAATAGAAAATACACATATAGAATGCACAACTACAGTGTAATCCAAAAGCGTTGTCACCAGAGTTGATCGATGGCCCACCAAAACTCAAACTCGAGCGGTTTCCTAAATGCGGGTATAACTCAACAAAAAATTAAGGTTCACGAAAGGCGATAGGAAATACGTGTATAAAATGCACAACTATAGTGTAATCCACAAGTGTAATCACCAAAGTTGATCAATGGCCCATAAAAACTCAAACTCGAGCAGTTTCCTAAATGCGGCTATAACTCAACAAAAAATGAAGGTTTGTGAAAGGCTATAGAAATATTAACATAAAATAATAATAACCATAGCAATCCACAAATGTAGTTACCAAAGTTGATTGATGGAAAACTCAAACCAAACACAAGCTGCTTCCTATGCGCCTATAACTCAAAAATGAAGGTTCGTATATGAGGAAAACAGATAGAATGCATACAAATGCTACATTGTAATCCACAAGTATAAGAAAAGTTGGATCGATGTCTAATGAACTCTAAACCTCGAGCTGTTTCTAACAAGGCCCTTTTTCTTTCCAAAAAGCTAATTTTTTCACCAAATGCAAGAACTCCCTCAAAAATAGAAATCCACTAAATACCTTTTCGGGAAAATCAAATAGGCTTTTCATATAAAATTAAGAGATCCAGATCGTGTTTTATTTCAAAATACTAATTTTTTACCAACGTGCAAAAACACCTCAAAAATAGAATCTACGAAACAATTTTTGTTGGGAAAATCGAAATATAGGTTTTATAGGTGCTTGTCTGCTCAGAAGACCCTAATCGTCCATTTTTTTTATAAAATTTGTTGTTCTTGAAAAAGATAGACTCTTTTGAAAAGTAGTAGTATAGGTAATAGAGACAAATTTTTTGAATCTTTTTATGAAGAATATGAGAAATGGGTTTTGTAGAGAATGTCATTCTGAGTAAACCCAGATCGTCCTCTTTTCGAAAAACTTATTTTTCACCAACTTGCAAGAACCCTCGGAAATAGAATCCATAAAACAATTTTATTTTTGGAAAATTCAAATATGGGTTTTATAGGTCTCCGTGTGGAGACCTAGATCGTCCGTTTTTTGAAAACATAAGTTCTTGAAAAGGATAGATTCATTTGAAAAGTAGAAGCAGCAGAGGTAACATAGGAAAATTTTTTGAATCTTTTTTTGAAGTAGATCATCCTATTTTTGAAAAACTAATATTTCACCAACATGCAAGAACCCCTCAAAAATAAAATCTACGAAACAACATTTTTTTGGAAAATCAAAAATATGGGTTTTATAGGTACTCGTGTGCTCAAGAGACCTAGATCATCTGGTTTATGAAAAAATAAGCTGTTTTTGAAAAAGATAGATTTTTTTGAAAAGTAGAAAGTATGCAGGTAACAAAGGAAAAAAAAATTAATCTTTTTATGAAAAATTTGAGAGATGGCTTTTGTAGAGAATGTCGTTTTGAGTAGACCCAGATTGTCATTTTTTCGGAAAATTAATTTTTTAACAACATGCAAGAACACCTCAAAAATAGAATCTACGAAGCAATTTTTTTTGGAAAAATCGAAATATGTTAGGCGCTTGTGTGCTAAATGAACCCAGATTGTCCGTTTTTTGAAAAAAATAGTTTTTCTTTAAAAGTAGAAGCATAACCCCACAAAAAAAGAATCTACAAAACAACTTTTTTGGGGATAATCGAAAATATGGGTTTTATAAGTGCTTGTGTGCTAAAGAGACCCAGATCGTCTGTTTTTTGAAAAAATAAGTTGTTCTTGAAAAAGATAGATTTTTTTGAGAAGTAGAAGCAATAGAGGAGAGGCAAATTTTTTGAATCTTTTTATGAAAAATCTGAGAAATGAATTTTGTAGCGAATGTCGTTTTGAGTAGACCCATATCGTTCTTTTTTCGAAAAACTAACTTTTCATCAACATTCAAAAATAGAATGCATGAAACATTATTTTTTGGGAAAATAAAAAATATGGGTTTTATAGATGCCCATGTTGTAAAGACACCTAGATCGTCTGTTTTTTTTTTTTAATAAGTTGTTTTTGAAAAAGATAGATTTTTTTGAAAAGCAAACTCAGTAGACGTAATAGAGGAAATTTTTTTTAATGTTTCTTTGAAAAATCCTATACACATCTATGAAACCCATATTTTTGATTTTCCAAAAAAAATTTGCTGCATTATAGCCCCACTTAGTAAAATGCTTGTCTTTGAGTTTTCGTAGGCCATCGATCAACTTTGCTGACTACGGTTGTGGATTACACTGTAGTTTTGCATTTTATAAGCGCATTTTCTATTGCCTTTCGCGAACCGTCATTATTTGTTAAGTTATAGTCGTATTTACGAAACTGGTCATGCTTGAGTTTTTGTAGGCCATCAATCAATTTTGGTGACTGCAATTTTGGATTGTACTATAGTTGTGCATTTTGTACCCATATTTTTAATCACCTTTCATGACCCTTCATTTTTGTTGGGTTATAATTTAGGAAAATGCTTGTGTTTAAGTTTTCGTGGGTTATTGATCAACTTTGGTGACTACGATTGTGGATTGCACTATAGTTGTCCATTCTATATGCGTATTTTCTATCGCCTTTTGTAAAAATTCATTTTTTGTTGAGTTATAGCCGTATTTAGGGAACCGCTCATATTTGGGTTTTCGTGGACCATCAATCAACTTTAATAACTACGATTGTGGATTACACTGTAGTTGTTTATTCTATAAACGTATTTTCTATCGCCTTTCGTGAACCTTCATTTTTTTTGAGTTATAGTTTCATTTAGGAAACCACTCATGTTTGAATTTTTGTGGACCATCAATCAACTTTGGTGACTACGATTTTGGATTGTACTATAGTTTTATGCATTCTATACGCATTTTTTAATTTCCTTTCACAAAGCTAAATGTTTTGTTTAGTTATAGTCACATTTAGGAAAATGCTCATGTTTGAGTTTTCGAGGGCCATCAATCAACTTTGGTGAGTATGATTGTGGATTACACTATAGTTATGCATTCCATAAGCATATTTTCTATCCCCTTTCGCGAACCTTCATTTTTCATTCAGTTAAAGCCATACTTAGGAAACTGCTTGTGGTTGAGTTTTTGTGAGCCATCGATCAATTTTGATGACTATGATTGTCGATTTCATTGTGGTTGTTCATTATGTACATGTACTTTCTTTCGCCTTTCACGAACATTCTTTTTTTGTTGAGTTATAGCCGTATTTTTGAAACAGCTTGTATTTGAGTTTTCGAGGGCCATCGATCAACTTTGGTGACTACAATTGTGGATTGCATTGTAGTTTTCCAATACATACATGTATTTTCTATTGCCTTTCGCGAACCTTCTTTTTTTGTTGAGTTATAGCTACATTTAGGAAATCGCTCGAGTTTGAGTTTTTGTTGGCTATTGATGAACTTTGGTGACTACAATTGTGAGTTGTACTGTAGTTGTGCATTTTATACGCATATTTTTATTTTTTTTAGAAACCTTCATTTTTTGTTGATTTATAACCACATTTAGGAAAACGCTCATGCTTTAGTTTTCTTGGGCTATCAATAAACTTTGCTGACTACGATTGTGGATTACATTGTAATTGTGCATTCTATACACATATTTTCTATCGCCTTTCGTGAACCTTCATTTTTAATTGAGATATAGCCACACTTAAAAAACCACTTGTGTTTGAGTTCTCATGGGCCATCGATCTATGTTGGTGACTACGATTGCAAATTGCACTGTAAGTGTCCATTTTGTACAGGTATTTTCTATCGCCTTTCCCGAACGTTCATTTCTTGTTGAGTTATAGCCGTATTTAGGAAACCACTCGAGTTTGAGTTTTCGTAGGCCATCGATCAATTTTCATGACTACGCTTGCGGACTACACTGTATTTGTGCATTCTATACACGTATTTTTTATCAACTTTCCTGAGTACGATTGTGGATTACATTATAGTTGTGCTTTTTATATGCTTGTTTTCTATCACCTTTCTTGAACCTTCATTTTTTGGTTAGTTATAGCCATAATTAGGAAAGTACTTGTGTTTTAGTTTTTGTGGGCCATCATTCAACTTTGGTGACTATGATTCTGGATTGCACTGTACTTGTCCATACTGTACGCGTATTTTCTATCGATTTTCGCGAGCCTTCATTTTTTTTGAGTTATCGCTACATTTAGGAAATCGCTTGAGTTTGATTTTTCGTGGGCCATCGATGAACTTTGGTGACAACAATTGTGAATTGTACTATAGTTGTGCATTTTGTACACATATTTTTAATTGCCTTTCACGAACCTTAATTTTTTATTAAGTTATAATTTAGGAAAATTTGAGTTTTTGTGGGCCATTGATCAATCCTTCTTGGTATCGGCACATTGTGGATTACACCGTAGTCGCGGCATTTTATGCATGAGTTTTCTTTCTACCTTTCGCCATTGTTCATTTTTCATGAGTCATAACCGTGAAGCTAGAAACCGCTGTGTTTGTATTTCATGGGCCATCGCATCAACTTGACTATAATTGTGGACTACATTGTAGTTGTCCATTTTGTACACGTATTATTTATCGGCTTTTGCGAAGCTCTTTTTTTTGTTGAGTTAAAACCGCATTTACCAAACCGCTCGAGATTGAGTTTTCGTGGGCCATCGATCAACTTTGGTGACTAGAATTGTGGATTG
>VDFB02230841.1:0-63217 GCA_007258455.2 Sequoia sempervirens | reverse complement strand
TATATTGACATTACGTTATAATTTGAATGTAAAATGGTGGAAAAATCTCAAACGGCTCTCAGCATGTATGGGCCAATGCAAGGCCTTTGACTCCTATATAAGGTGGGAAATTTCATCAATTTGGCATCATCTTTTATCATTGCACCAATACGCTTAAACACTAGTTTGAGCACTTGTGTTAAGGTATTGACCAAAGGATGAAAACCTTTGGATCAGGAGATCAGAGGACGAAAACTCTTTGATTTCTAGAGGGCAGTTTCATATGGAGGCTGCATCTGCACATTAACTTGGAGAACTTCAGTAGTGTTTTTGGATACTTGAGTAGTTGGGCATTTTCAGAATATCTTTGTAACCATTGCAATTTTTGTTATCAACAAATATTATTTGTAACAACAGATCTATGTAATCATTTGAATGGAGTGTGAATGAAATGCTCTGTTTCAGCCAATTTATATGTGCAGACTTGTTTTATGTTATGCGGGCATTTTAGATCTAAGCATTTTATATGTGTTTTGGTTGATTCCATTGTAGTATTTCAGATCTGAGTAATTTGTATGAATATTTTAGCTAAGGGTCATTACACCAACAAGTGGATGTGACAATTTTTTTTTTCAACAATTTTGTAAGAAATGCAAAGTTTAGAATTTATCTATTCCCTCATGCATTTTTCTCTTGCTTGTCTGTGCTTGTTTTCCATGTAGACATGTTTAACATACTCACTCATAGTGAGTGCAACATACTTTTTGCTTGCTCTACAAGCGGAGTTAGCTACTTGAACACAACTCAATCCATAGGAAATACTTGGAGTAGTAATCATGTACCCATACAAATGAAAGTAACCTACCCTTTTCTCCTTTGTAAATCAAGTAAATGCTCTATCCAAATATTTAATATTAGATGACATCCCCTTATCATGCAATGGTGGTGTAGCATCTTGTGAGAGCTGTTCTCTCTTTGGATTTGGTGTTTTTGTATACTTATCTTCCCAATCAGTTGTGTACTTGTCTTTGCCATACTTTTGGTAAAGTTTTGGATGGAGCCTCCAACATTTGCCATCCCAATGCCCTCCTCCAACCTGGCAACGAGAGAAATAGTTGTTAGATTTACAAATACTCTCACCAATTTGCTTGTTACATTCCTTGAGTGTGTCTTGGCCTTTCTCTTCCCTTTGTGTTGATGAGTGGCTTCTTCTTCAATCCTTGCTATGGAACATATACTTCTTTCTGTTGTTTGCTTTGCACATCATTCTACTATTGTTACTTCTTCCACAACTAGTGTAAGAAACAAGAAACCTACATTCCTGTGTAATATGTCCTTTTCTCTTGCAAACGAAATCTATGTTACTGAATTGGTAGAAAAACCCTGCCTACCTAGGTATGATTTGTTTTGGATTTGGATTTGGGCACAAAACACTTGCAGATTGGATAGGGTATTTTCTTGGGGTCAGAATTATTTGGTGTCATTCACATACTTGGGCAATTGCAGGTTGGATGAGGTGTTTCCATGATGATTCCTATGACAATGGGGAGGGTTGGCACGATGTATGTTGGTTTGTAGGTGAGGCAAAGGATGATAGTGTCAACCTTGCAAGTGGTGGACATAGAGGCCTGCTCGCACACCTTGCACATTTGAGCCCTCTCAAACTATGCACTTTAAACCATAGCCCATACACAAATAAGCTGAGTCTGCCTTACAAGTTACAATATAGCAAACGGCTCATAAATCTATAAGATTGCTGGGCTTAGGCATGCTTCACTCCTGAAATGAATCTTTAATAATGTGGTAGTCCTCATCTTTTACCATTTTCTTTGGTTTTACACATCTGCAGAAGGATGAAAATTTGATGCCTTGCTACAAACCTTAAGCTTTTTGTTATAAGGCTGAAAATTTACCATGTCATGGTTTGTATTCACATTGTGAAATTTTTGTGCAGAATTTATTATTTAATGGTGAAACATGTTGATTTTGGGTGAGTATGGGTCCGTAAGGTCCTTGTTTTTCTTACTGTTTTGGGCTGTTTTTCTAGGTGCTATGTATAAGTAACAGCATCTTATTTATTTATTTTACTATATAATGTGGGTATGATCATGACTTACTCTTTATGGTGTTGAAGGTTATGTATTCAATAAGATACGATTTTTAATGAGTTTTTTTTTACAATTCTAACTTCACCAATAAATAAAAGGGCATTTGGCATAACACCCAGTTTTACTATATTTGTAATGGAAATTGTCAATTTGCTAATATAAATAGTCCCTCAAACCACATAATTCCATGCATGATATGGTATTCTGAACTTAATTTTTGATTTTAGTCTGCATATACATATATTTATGATTTTTATATGTTCTTTGTATGGACATACCTAGGATGTACCCAGCCTGTAATTTTTTTGCTATACTGGCTTACCAGTCTCGTATATTCTCTTTTACCTCTTTCTTCAGCTTAGCTTGTGGTGAAGTAAATGAAATAGAATCTTTCCGTTCCTTCTTTGCTTCTTGTGGAGTGTCACTCTTTGCTCCTCCCTCTTTGTCTTGATAAATTAAAATTTTTCTCCTCTCCTTTTTGTTTAGATTGCTGGTCATGTTTTGGAGACTAACATACAATCATTTTGTGGCTTTACAAAGACAATATTAGAGTAATTTTACCTCTCATGGGCTGTCCTTGATTTGTGCATGGTGTAGGCCTTTTCTTTAAGCATTCACCAATTTCTGTGCTCCCATAACCGGTGCCTTCATATGGTTGTCTTTCCTTTACTATGATGGGTTGAACTATTCCTTGGCCATCCTTGTCAAACTATCTTCCATCATATCTAATCCTTGCTAGCAATTTGCATCTTATACCATTCGTATGCTCAAACTTGCAATTGGAGTCAATAGATTTGAAATCATTGAAGAAAACTTGATCATGGATGCTCTTTCATATCTTTTCCATAGCTTGTTCTTCTTGAGAAGGGCTTGGTCCACCCTTCCTTGTAGATTCCTCTCATGGAGTTTTGTTAGCAATTCATTCTTCACTATAAGTTCTTGTTGCATTTGCTCAAGGATTCCAATAAAAAATTCAGATTGGTCCTTATTCTCAACTTGCAACTCCTCCAATCTTTCCCTCAAATGGTGCACTTCCACCCAAAGAGCCATTTTCTCTCCCAATACCCGCTTTAAGCTTTCTTAATGTCTTCAAACTTCTTTCGAAATTTTGTTGTGGCAAAGGTTATTCACAAATTCTCTCTGTCACTCAAAATTGTCTGCAGTCGTCAAGGAACTTGTAGCTGTGATACCAATTGATTCATAATTTCCTCCAAAATCAGTGAGAAACCAGAGAATCAAACATAAACTACTGTTCTACTTGGACATCCAAGTAACAATGATAATTGGGAGGAATTCAAGAGCTGCTATCAAAGAAATGAAGTGTCGAACTGTAAAGATGCAACACAAGCAAAAAAAGGTTTATCCTGGGAAAACCCATGAGGGGTGGGAAACCCAGTTGGTAGGGGCAATTGTTCTCCTAGTGGAGCATTTTCCTCAAATAGAAAAGTACAAAAGTGCATTACATCCTCTATCAAGCCCATTACTACTACAGTTTTCTAGTCTCAAGAGACAAAAATTCAATTCTCTTTCTCCAGTGAACAACACCATGCTCTTCATCTCTTTATATAGCTTGTGGAACCTTGCTCTCATGTTCTGGAAAGATCCGAAAGGAATTGTAAGTGGAATATTTTACTGTTCATTACAAATTCCTTTGTTTTTCCTGTTGGGACAAGACTGCCTCTTCTTGGTAGGTGGCAGTTATGAAACCATACTTATATAGAGTCAGCTGTTTTGTAAAACTGAGTTCTTTCTTCACTTGATTTTTTCTAAAGTGTTTTACTTTGAGGATCAGTTTTTCTGTTCGATCCAATACAATCACAGAGCAAGGAAAATTGTTGAGTACCGATGAGTTTTTCTATACAAAATTTGGTGATTAGTCACTGACCCAGATTGGCTTTTGAGTACTCACAAGTCTGGTGGTGAGCCATCTGCAGTCTTTAGAGCTATGGTTTATATTTTATAGTTTTGTATTGCCTTCTATGGACAGTTAAGAACAATTTTTTTAATTTCTTCAAGCATTGGGTATCAAAAACTTTCTAGTATTTATAAGCACTCTTAATTTGTTATCATAGATTTTCCCTTCAGGGCATTCTGGGCCCCTTATATTTCATTTGTCAAAATTGTTTCTAGCCTTGGACCCTCTCCTAGAAGTACTTTAGAAATTGATCGTTGAAGGTGTTTTGATTCATTGTTCTTTCTCTATTTGTCAAAAAGAACAACTATAAGCTATTGATAATTTATTTTGAGGCATATGCTCTTCTTATAAATTTATGTAAATTAATAACCATTTTTCTCTACTAGTGACAGATTAGATTCACTACCTTCAACCCAGTTACGATTGATTCTTAAAGCTAGCTCATGTATCAGTATGCTCAGGGTGGGCTTTCACTAGGTAGCCTTTTTGAATTCCAATTTTGAATTTCTACTTGACATACTTATTTCATCATTTTAGGGTGCAATTTTCTTTAATGGTTCAGGTTTTTTCAATAGTAACACTCTTTCAAAAGTGTAACCCTAAAAGTTTATAGATTTTGGCCTTATTTTGTATGCATACTCTAATCTCATCATTGAAATGTTCTGTTATGTAAGGCCCAAGCAGTAAAAATTTGGGAGGAAAGAAATTTATCTGTATTCTCAATTCACATCATTTCTGTGACATCATTTAATGTCTTTGGAGTAAAATTCAACAGCTTGGGCTTCAAACTTGAGTTTCTCTTCATGAGCATTTGCACTTCACAAGGAAATCAGAATCAATAGGCCAAGAAGCTTTCTTCAGATCTTGGTTGTAGTTACCTTTGTACCTTTCTAACATAATTGGATGTATTTTGAGGTTTCATCGACCTACTTAAATCATTTGTAATTTTGTGGGCATTAACATAACTCTTTCTTTCTCTTACTGAATTTTTTTTTCAGCAACAAAGGTTTACTCTTTAGTTCAGGTTTACATATTTGCATAAACATACCATTGCCAAATATCTGAATAAATGTGGTACACAATTATTTGTCAAACATGGTTTTCACATACTATTTCAAGAGGTCCATTCAAATAGAAATCATATATGAACCCTTGGGTTTCAGACAATATTCTTCAAGCCTTGACTCATCTTCATCAAGAAATACTTTAGGAGAGCTATGGAATTTTCAGGAAGTTCTCTGCAGTCTCCTTCCTATGTTTTAATTATAAGCAACACTACATTTTCAGAAGTATAAAACCTGCTGAATCTTTATAGAAATTGAATTTTTAAAATAGTATTCATCTAAAACAATTCTTCTATTTCTGTAAGATTTTATATATTTTATACCTAAGTTACTGGTTCGGATACAGGTGCAGATACGGGTATGGGTATGGCAGTATGGCTTTTTTTTTTTCCTTGGGTGCGGGTACGGGAATATGTATGTATGTATGTATGTATGTAGTACAATTTTAAATAATATAATATAAAACAATGATATTCATAATTGCTAATAAAAAAATATGAATACCAATTTGCAAAAATGAAAATACTCAGACATTCAAAATTCAATGATTTGTCAAATGTCAAATACACAATGAAAATTACAATCAATATTTAATAATCTTCATATTGCTCTTCACTAAAAGCATCAAAGTCTAAGCTTTCTAACATTTGGTTCAATTTCACTTGAACCGCAATGAGTTACAATGCTACTTCCACTAGCCATGTATTGCACAAGCTGTGCCTCCTCTAAAAATATTTTTTGGCAAGTTGTGCAACAATAATGTCTAAGTCGACACACTCAAGAGCTAGATCCCAATTCCTCGTCACCCCCTCATTGTAATCAAGTTTCTTATGTGACAATAGATCCTAGTAACTAGAGGGGGTTTGGGAGTGGAGATCCCAATGGGGTTGAGAGGCAGCACCCCTCATTATGTACACGACATTTTCACAAACCTTTGAAATGACACAAACCTTCATGATGCATGCCATTTTCACAATTTTGTCACTTAAGGGCGAAATTATGTACGCAAGCATTTTTTTGTTTATAGAAATGTTTTAAAAAATTACTTGTTTTTTGTGCTTTTTTGGGGCAACCCTTGGGTCCCCTTGGGTTTGTCTAGGGCGCCTAGGGTCCCTCCTGGGACTTTCAAAGAACCAGGACCGGTATCGTACCCACACGGCTACAGGGCAAAAGTGAAGAACTCGGAAACTTAGTTTTATATGAAGTTTGGTGGATTATCAAAGAAAAATTTAAAATATTTTTTTTTGTAGGAAATGGGGTGATTCTTTTTTTTTCAAATGTTTTTAATTTGCTTATAATTTTTCAGAAAGTTTTGACAAAATTAACCCATTGTCAAATTGTGTTTTCCTTCCAACTTGCACCACATTTCCTTTCACAAATGTGCATTCTATGTCCAGTAACTCCAGAAAGCATAATGAGTGGGACACATGATGCCTTATGTATTATCTTACCATATCTCATGTAGTTTGACCCTTCATTGCAAAGCTAACTGAATCCCCTTAGTTCCTCCAATCTAAAACTAGAAGTAAACCATTTTTCAGCTCCTTCAAAATCATTCTACTATAAATTAAACATATATTTAATATACATTTTTAAATACAATATATTATATATATATGTAGAAAACTCGAATACCTTAGTATTTACTAAATTTGGCTTCCTAACTTGATTCCCAGTCCAAATTATTGTAATGACCCTTAGCTAAAATATTCATATAAATTACTTAGATCTAAAATATTGCAATGAAACTAGCCAAAACATTCATATAAAATGCTCAGATCTAAAATGTCCACATAACATAAAACAGGTCTGCAAATATAAACGGGCTGGAACAAAGTGTTTCATTCATTGTTCAAATGATTACATAGATATGTTGTAGCAAAGACTGCAATTACTACAAATATATTCTGAAAATGATTAAATGATGAAGTATCCAAAAAGCTGTTGAAGTTCTCCAAGTTTGAAGTTCAGATGCAAGCTCCATATAAAACTGCCCTTCAGAAAGCAAAAGGGTTTTTGTCCTTCGATCTCTGGATCCAAGGGTTTTTGTCTTTAGATTGATAACCGATCACAAGTGGGCAAGCTAGGTTTGAGTAAGTTGGTGTGATGATAAAAGATCCAAATCGATGAGATTGCTTTCTTTATATAGGAGTTGAAGGCCTAGTGTGGGCCCATATGTGTTGAGAGCCGTATGAGAGTTTCTTGCCATTTTATATTCAAGTTTGGGTCCATTAAAGGCATCCTTGGTTGGCCCTCATGATCAGTGAATTCCTTTGTTCGAATGACAGGGTTACATGAAAGTGCATGCTTGAAGGCTTACCAACAAAACAAGTAGAGAATACTCCCCGGGAGTTCGGAGATCCATGTGCTTGAAGGATGCAGTATTGTGGGTTCGGAGTATGAAAGAAAGGCATGATAGTATGAAAAAGTACGATATACGGCCTAGGGTTGGGAAGTGACTCAAACATCCTCATACTTAGGATTAGGTACATTACAATCATGTGACTAGGAAAAAACTTAGTTAAATCAGTTAAATGTTCTATATTTCTATACCTAGATCTTTCTTGATATTTTTATTCATTTATAATTATTATGTTCATAGTTGAAAAAATCGTAAAACTCGCAAAAACGCGTAACCGCGTGCCAGTAATGAATCTAATTACTCGCCTCCGAGTTAAACTAAAACTCGCACCGATTTAAACACAAAAAAATCGCCAAAAAACGCGTGCAATAAGAGTAAAACGCGGTCAAAATAAAGTCACAGGTTTTTATTTATTTTTTGCCCTAAGTTTTTTATATTCAGAAGCCATAAAAAATCGTTTCATTCTTGTGCCGCCGCGACTGGGAGCAAGAGAAAAACGACATTTAATAGTGACGCCGCCGCGACTGGGAGCAAAGAAAAATCCACCAGATTTCGAGCAAGATAAAATCAAAGTGGTCTGAGCTTCGCCGAGCAGGAGAAAGAACGACTTCTAGGGTTTCGAACCAGGTATTTTCCTTAAACTGCGTTTCTTCCCTCATTTTTTCTCTCTGATTTTCCTTCGCGTTTTTCCTGTGCGTTCATCTTTCTCTGCGTTTTTCCCGTGCATGCGTTTTTCTTTCCCTAATCGTGTTTGTTAAAAAAATCATTTTTTAAAAAAAATTATTTATTATGAGTTTCAATGTTTGAATATAAATTAAATTAAAAATTTCTAATACTTTAAATACTTATTTATAATAATACGTTGTTTTTTAGATTTTTTTAAAGTTTATTACTTATTTATAAAAGCTTTTAAATTTATTTATTTATTTAAGGGCTATAATACAATATTATTAAATTTATAATATTATACTTATAAATAATAAATTAATAAATTTATTATTTATAATATTATAAATTTAATAATATTTATTATTAGATTAATTTATTATTTATAATATTATAAATTTACTAATATTTATTACTTATCTAATATTGTATTTATAAGTATAATATTATAAAATATAAATTTAATAATATTGTATTATAGCCCTTAAATTAATAAATTTATTTAAAAGCTTTTATAAATAAGTAATAAACTTTAAAAAAGAAAATTAAAAAACAACTATATTATTATACATTTATAAGTATTTAAAAGATTAGAAATTTTTAATTTAATCTATATTCAAAAATTAAAACTCATAGTAAAAACAATTTTTAAAAAATGATTTTTTAATTTAACACTGAGGCAAAAATAGATTATAAGAAATAAATATATTTAAAAGCCTTAAATTTAAATATATTTATTGCTCAAGTCTTTAAAATTTGATAAACGTAATAAATATATTTAAATTTAAAGCTTTTAAATATATTTATTACTTATCTAATATTATATTTATAAGTATAATATCAGATTTATGCTCATTTATTTATGTTGAACTTCACTTTTTTATTTTTAATGTTTATCTTGTCTCTCTTCTGCTAGGTATTTTGCTAAAAGAGTATGGCTTCTGCAAGTGAGGAGAGTGGTGGAAAACCAAGAGATGCTTGCTGGAAACATGGAACACCAGGTGCACTTCGAGGAGAAGTTATTTGCAACCATTGCAAAGAGTCTCTTTTTGGTGGCATAAATCGACTGAAATATCACCTTGCACGAATCCCTTGCCGAGATGTTAGACCATGTAAAGAGGCACCCCAAGAGGTTGAGATGGAGGCCAAAGCACTCCTTGCAGCATATGACCAAAGGAAGGAAAATAAAAAGAGAACAATAGAGGCAATGGCAGCCCTATATGCAGATTTTAGTTCTACAGGGTCACAGAGGGCTATGGGAGGCACCTATCCCTATGGATGAGGCACCTTTTGGCGCACCTGTTGAGCCTCCTATTGAGAACACTACAACTATACCATCTACTTCAGCACCACCCACATAACAATGATAAAAGCTTTTGATTCTCAGTCGTAGAAGAAATTTAGGATAGATAATTTTTATTGATACTAAAACTTGAAGTTGATATGTATTGAGAAGTTGAACTTGTTTTTTGGTCTATGATGCATTGGTGATTGATATGTATTAAGGTTTTAAACTCTAATTTTGATTTACATATGATGATATCAGTTGATACATTGATGATTGATATGTATTAAACTCTAATTTTGATTTATATATGATGAAATCAGTAATATGTTCTAAAAATTCAGTTTATATGTCTATTTTTAAAAAATTATGTATTTTCAAATGTTCGATAAATTTGCCGAGTTATTGCCGAGTTTTTCCCCGAGTTTTTCCCGAGTCCCGAGTTTTTTAAATTTTTGGGTTTGCCGAGTTATTGCCGAGTCCGAGTTTTTCAACTATGATTATGTTTGTACAATTATTTACTAAATGCTTATGACGTTTGAAAAGTTTGGTGGGTTTGGGGAGGGGAAAATTGGGATTTTATAATTTTTTTTATGAAGGTTAGAAAATGTTTAGATGTTCTCTGGAAGAAGTTACATGTATAATCATTTTGAGATTTCATATAACTTATAAGCCTATTCTTCACCTTTGTTGATGAATTCCAAATTAAACATAAATTTGTAAGCAATAGCATTGGTTTTCTCATCCTGCATATGTAATTAGAATTATGATGGCAATGTTTTTATTTCAAAAACATTTTAGGGCAGCCATAGATTGGTTCTTTATGCAATTGTGACAGTTTGACTACAGAGTAGGGTATTATTAAAAGGTTGTGAGATGTAGAAAACTACCCTCATATCCTCTCCAAGGAGATGAAAATTGCAAGGCATTGAGCTTTAAAAGGTTTATTTTTTATTTTTATTGTTTTCTGATGTTTCTCAAGTAAATGTTTTGCAGATCTTGTTTGTATTTGTTTGGTTGACTTGAAATGCTTTGGATTTGGTGTACATATCCTTATTTCAGATGAACCTGGTAACTATTTTTTCTATGTGTTATTAATTATTATCTATAAAATGGGAAGAGGTTCCAAAAAACCAAAGGAAAATTATTCTTTAGTTTCTCCATCCTTTCGTCCGGGAAACTTGAAAGAAATTTGAGTTTGTTATATGATGTAGTTAAACTATGGATATAAGTGTGGAGGACAAGGCTAAGCTCAAGCTTTGTCTTTTTTGAGGGAAGCCTATTGATGCTAGGGGTCTGCAAGGTACAGTAATACATATTTGCATGCAGGTTGATGAAGGACTTGAGCATATGTGTAGGAAAAGAATGACTTGAGGAAATCGAGGACAGAAATGGTTGGCAATCTGTACTACTAGATGTCCTTTGGCTTCCTGTTTTAGACTTGTAGAGTCTTTAGGATAACTTGATGTAGTAAATGTCTTGACAAGGTTGCCTTCTTTAAGAGGGGAAATAATAATGTAAAATTGAAATGACCATAGCTGAACAATTTCATGATTTTTATCATGTGTAATGGAAACAATGTCCGCAAATCTTAAAAACCCATCACAAGGATTACAAAGAAGGAAAAGTTTGAATATAGTTTTTGGAGTTCCCTGCAAAGCTTGTCTTGCTAATATTCTCTAACTTCTATGTTTTCTTAATTTACTTATTGTAAGGATTATTTTTGTTTATGTGTGCCAATGTGCCTGTATTGTAGCTATTATTTCATACTTGACCGAAGCATATTCAAATAACCATGTAGAGGTGGTAGTTATTTAATGCTAACCCATTTTAGGGTATAAAATATAATTATTAAATTTAAATGTAATTAATTGTCATGGAAATTGTCCCTGAGATTTCTCCCTTTTCAGATGAGACTAACAGAGGCACAAAGAGAGGAAAAGAAGGCAGCTGAAGCAGAGTTACTTTATGCTAAGAAAGAACTTGAGGAGGAAAAGGATCCTGGGAGAGCAAAGCTTTTACAGAATGAAGTTGAATCAAAGGAGAGCAAACTCAATGAGCTACTCGAGTCATTTGAGGTTTTATTATTATGACTTCCAAGTATATTCTTTGTTTATAGCTATTAGGCATCGCTATTAATATCTGGAAATTAGAGTCACTGATGGGTTCTTCTTAACCAGAAAATGGCTGTTCAGTCTCCACAAAGTGGCATGGTAAGACGACTTTCTGACAGAAGACGTGATGATGACCGCCTGCCGTCTGCTTATGGTGGCAGTCCCGGTGGTAGAGATGGAGGATCTGGTCATCCTGACACACAAGAAAGTTTTTCAAACTTCAGAAGTCGGGGCAGAGAAAATGGTCGAGGAAGAGGACAGTCTGAGTGCTACAACTGTGGACAGGTGAAGTTCCAACCTCTGTTTTTTCTACCAAGAGTGACAAATTAGTGTTGTTGATGACCTTTGCTTCTGTTAGTTGGGAATGAATCTGGAGTTCTTCTGTATGTTTTCATTTAGGTTGGTCACTTTTCTCGTGAATGTCCTAATGGCGGAGCACGTAGCCATGGAGGAAAATTTTCGGGGGGAAGGGGTGGCGGCCGCCAGTGTTATTCCTGTGGTCAAGAAGGGCACATTTCAAGAGAATGCCCTGCAAATTATGGAGCAATGGCATCTGGATATGGTGGCTACGGGGGAGACAACTCTAGATCTGGATACCCAGGGGGGCAAGGTGGTTATGCAAATGAAGCTGCATATGCATATGAAGGTGGTTATGCCAATCAAACTGGATATGGTTATGATACAGAAGGTTATATGGGTTCTCAAACAAATAGTGTTTACAGTGCTTATGACCAGCAGCAAATCCATGCAAACAACCGTTCATACTCTGGAAGATAATGGCATAGAAAAGAACTTGTTGCTAGCTTTATAACAATTTTGTACAGCCTTTAGAATTTTATTGGTGAATTTGTTTTTCATAGTAGTGACCCATGGTGAGTGTGTGATTGTCCCTGAAGCTTTATGGGTGTTTTTCTTAAGAATTGACCAAAAGGAATGCTTTAGACTGTGGCTGAGGTTTTAACAATCATTGTTTTTAAAGAAATCATGTATTGGCTTTGCCGAGTAACTAACATTTTTATGAGGCAGAGTAATGGTGGTTGTGTAAAGAAGCACCTGTAATCTGGCATCCATAACTTTGTGAATCTGGTTTAATAAAGGTCTATTCATATGCGAAGAGATTCAAGCTGTATATTTCAAACCTAAACTAGAAGAAGCTCAATTGCATTGTCAAATGCCTTGCTCTGCCATGTTTATATAAAAGATTGTTTTTGGACACATTGATGTTGTTCTAGGACTTTTAAATTCAGCACTACCTTTGCAAAAGGAGATATAAGGGTGGCGCTTATACCTCTTTTCTTGGTGCTACTGTTTGAATTATACTATCTTTATTATTATTATTTTTTTGTCTACGAACTTGTGCATTTGTAATTTTTAACACTTGCATTATCTTTATATTTAGTGCAAGGACGAGAACGAGCGTGACTAATGCATGATTTCTTTTTATTAAGACTTGTAATAAGATTGGAATGGCTCAAAATGAATTTTGCTAGGATTGAAAGGATTGGGACACATTGGATTATTGTAAATTCATTTTTTAAGAAAACAATTAGTGCATCAAATAAGTGTAGAGGCTGATCCACTATAAGTTAATTTGATTATTGTTTTTGCTGGGTTATAGTTAATTTGATTATAAAGTGTCATTGTTATGTGGTGTTTTTTTGTCTCCTAGAAGATTTTAGGCAGAGGGAAGGTGATTGATTAAGGAATCTCTAATCTGGCTCTTATAATTTTGTGAATCTGGATTTATATTGGAAACCTATACTGTAAGATGTTCAATTGCATTGTCAATTGTCTTGCTCTGCTTACTTTATATAAAAGGTTTATTTTGGACCACACATGGTGTTTCTAAGACACACTTAACACATTGTGTTTCAGATTGCAAATTCAGCACTACCCTTGAAATGGGACATATCGAGGTAGCTTATTCATGTCATAAATTTATTAGTCATCAGCTATACCTGTGAACTTGTTGCTATATTTTAACTTCTCCCATCTTCCTTTATTATTGGGTTCAGTTTTGGCTATGAATTTGTACAGTTGGTACTTTTTACACTGTTGCATTGTTTCATATATTTAGTACAAGGACAAGAGTGATTGGAAAAGACTTGAAATAGGATTGGAATGGCTCAATGAGTATATGAGAGGATTGTGACACCAGTTTATTGTAAATTCTTCTTTTAGATAAAAATAATACATGCTTCAAATAATTCTGGAGTCTGATCCACTAAAGTTAATTTGATTATTAGTATGCATGAGTTTTCCACAGTTTTCCACAGTCCATGAAGATGACAACCGGTGCTTTTGGATTCAACTGTGTATGATTCTTTGCATCAATGTTTCGGATCACACTCAGTAATCACTTATCAAGATGATGAAATTATAGTTGGATCACACAGTGTGATCTGAAATTTTGATGCAAAAAATTGTACCAGCACTGGTAATCAATTTGATTATTGTCATTTTCCTACAAAATTTCTAAATGTCCATGCTTGATATTCTCTACAAGTACTATCCATTTAAAACCCATCTTTTTGGGCAGAAGTTGCTGGAATACTATCCCATCTGTGGGAAGAGTATGGTAAACATTAAAACATTTATAAAATGTTTTGGAGGAACTTCAGATTGGGAGAACTGGGCCAATTCATATCAGGGATGCATTGTTTTGAAGGCCTATCGTGTGATCATAGGTATATTAAGTTTTCAAGGTGTCTCCTTTTCAAGCTTCGAGCCTTAAATAGCAACTTTAGCTGCATTTGATGTGATCCTTTTTTTATTTACTGAAAAACATAAAAAGATGTATTTATATGGTCACTACTTACAAAGTTCTCTTATTGCAGGACCACCTCTTCACAGGATTGTTTTGAATTACTTGGGTTTTTATGTAGTTGTACTAATGTATCTATGGGTTTCCTGTTACGGTTTTCTTTCATGTTTCTGTGGTGTATAGATTTACATCTAGATCTAATATATTGATTCACTATGGTTGTTTCTAAATACAATTTTGTTCTTGTTTGTGCATACATTTCTGGTCCTTTGCAACACTGTCAGTTTATGCTATAAAACAGAACCTAAGCCCCTTTCTATCAACATGATAAAATGCTTCGTGTTCTTGGGGAAACATACGTTTTTCTAGCCCTTCTGCTTTTGTGACTACAAATGATGTATGTTTATGTGGTTGATTTTCTATGTCTGTGAAGGGTGATGATTGTTGAATGTATTTGTATTGGATGTGAAATTTGACTCCAGGTGTAGAATCATCTGGTCTCCAGGTTATGGAAGATTGATTTGTATGTGAAGGGGTTAGCTGGTCTGGACTTCTAACAGTGAGTAAATTTTTGATGGATGTGTGGACAATCAGGTAAACAAGCTTTCATTTGTTCAGAGTGTATGTCTCAGATCTACAATGTGATGTGGCAGTATTAATATGGGATTCAGGATATCGATACCTGCATGATTTTGGTAAGCAAGCTTCCATTGGCTGGGAGTGAATGCCCTTCGGCCTTAAATGCTTAGCTGAAGCAACAAGATTGATGGCCCAACTTTAAAAAAGAAACCTGTCAAATAGGCCCAACTTTCAACCATAGTGCAATAAAAAAGCAAAGTGGCAGGTCCTGATGGGGCTTTTTGCATTGGGCAAAACAAGTGGAGTATACCATACATGACCAAATAGGTCAACATGATGACTGTAAAGGTGGAATAGAATTTTTCTTATGAAAGCAACTCTTTTTTTTCTTTTCTCTAAAACAGGGTTATTGTATATTAATCGGATTGTATGATATAGATGAAAGTGGGGCTCACTGTGTTAAAAAAAAAAAAAAGGCTTCCTGTTAATGTTTTTACATAATTGCTTTCCCCAGTTGATGTTTGTATTTGTTTTGCGCAAGTGTAGATGAATTCATCGCTTGAATAGATTTATGCGGTACACTCATTTTGCTTAAAAGGGGTTGAAATCAATTAGAAATTAAATGTTTACACTAATCAAAACACTATAAGCAAATGCAAAAAGTTTTGTTGCAAGATTGAGTCTGATACGTCCACTTCTGACTTCAAAAGTTGAAGTATATATACGGGCTTCAAAATTATGGTGGCTATGGCTGCACTAGAGTGCATTTGTGTATGGCTGTTTGAGAGTATCTTATAGTTCTCCGGTGTAACTTGTCTTGATTATATAGAGGTCAGAAGCCAAATGCAACATCATGCCATTGGTGTGATTACAATAATGAACACAATTGCAGGTTTGCATCCGATCTTTTATTTATTGAGTTGAGATGTATGCCATAGGTCATTGCAAATGGTGTGCCTGGAATTTCCAATTGACAATGATTAATTAGTAGGTGTATATTATGGTGTATTGATATTAATCTTTGAAATTGATGTTACTTCTTTCTGCAACTGTTAAGTTGCCTACCTAGTCTCACGAGTCAGGAATGTTTTATAATCAAATTCAATTTAAAATTTACAAATCCCCAACATTCTGCTTCATTTGGATCGCACCCAGTCTCACGAGTCAGGGATGTTTTATAATCAAATTTCTTTAAAATTCACAAATCCAAACATTCTTCTTCATTTGGATGGCCCTGGATTATGTATGCCGTATAATCACCCCAGCAAATTATCTATATTTATATGGTTGATGTTTTTTAAGTTTGTACGTCAATGCAAAAACTAAGTGGTATTGTGATAAAATCTAGTATAAAAACTTGGGCTAAAAACTATCGATATTAATTGTTTAGGGCTACAATCTATAGGACTTGCGCAGTATACAAATATAAATTTTATAAATTTTACACTTGTAAGCAATGCACAAGGGGACATGCATGTAGATAAAAATTGCTAAGAGCAACCATCTCCATTGATTTGCTGCTACACAAAAAAAATCTGCAGAACTAATAGACTTCGTCAATTAGTCAACAACATTCTTCAAGGCATCAACCTTTTCCAACAACATACTTTTGGCCACACATTGTATGTGTACGAGTACGTTTCGCACAATCGAAAAGAAAGCAAAAGACTTTAATCAATTCTTTGCTGCTTCTATTCAAATTGAAATGAAAACGGTACAATTGGAATGTATAAATCACAAAGCAAATGATGAGAATTCTTGCAACTAGAAAGGGGTAAACTCATCAAACTAGCTTACTATTCAGTTATATCTGTCCTCTCTTGTGGAAAAGATCGAATGTCTAAATATACAATATGGTTACAGAAGATGGAGTGGTTCATGCAAATCACTTGACCTTAGAATTGCTTGGTAGTAATATTGTTAATTTAATTGCAGATTAAATGAAAAAGAAGATTGCGGAAAATTAAACTCAGAAAGATGAAATACAAACTACGAAGACGAAGATGCAAAGATTTATAGTGGTTTATCAATTTGGCTACATCAACTTTGAAGCAGGGGAATTGATTTTATTAATCTCTGTTTTCGAATACAAGCTACAGCAACATAACATCAGCAATGATTCAATACACAATTACATTATCCACTTTGGATATGACATTTGAAAAGAAGGGAATGCGAATGGACAATACAATTCAAGGGAAAAACAAAGTGTCCATTGAGCTTCAACATCCAACAAATATTACTTATGTTTGGCTTTATAATCTCAATGGTCGAAGGAGAAACCTTATGTAGATGCCATGTGTAAAGGAGTACGAATTATGCAAGATCTGTTAGGTGGTGCAGAAAGGTGCACAAAGTAATGTATGGTGGTGGGCAATGACAGTAACATGCATATGGTACGTGCGAAGCTACTGAGTCGTGAACATCAATGCATAATGCTGCCAAGGTGTGCACAAGGTACCTTGAGGTTTAGATGATTGTGTGCTGATCAATGTGCATTCACATTTCTTCTTTCAATTATCGTTCATTTGATACACTAAAATTCAAAGTAGTATGGGGTGGATGAAGGGGTTGTTTCTTATAGAGATTAGTTCTAAGCAAGGTTACAATATAAAAAAAAGCATTGAAAACCCAAATATAGTGCCAAATAGATACTCAAACCCTTATTCAATAAATGTCTCAAGAGTCGATCAATAGAATAAAAACTTTCCAAGAATAAGACACAAGATTCCCAAGAAGAAGTGAGTGCACAAAATATGTCAACCAAAAATTCACAATCAAATCAATGAAAATGTGAAGTGAGTGGATACGTAATAGAAAAGAGAGTAGGTAAATATGACTAATGAGAGGTGTAACACCAACTACCCAAAAATAGGTGGGAGTGCATTCATGGAAGATGCTATCTATTGTCATGAATAATTCATTGTTAACATGTAATGTCCCCAATTAAATTATATTAAAATATTTTGAGATTTGAAATAGTCAAAATAATTTTTAACAATCAAATGTAAAATGTAGTGAAATTTGAGATACCCACAACAATTATATATAGATCTACTCTCAAATCCATGCAAAATCTATAGACACAAACAAATTGATTTTTCCGAAATTTGATTTGAAATTCTTACAAAATCTATATAAAAGCATCTATATAAAATATGTCACTTGGTAATCACCAAGATCCATGAGGGTGAGGTGAGAGCATACATTGTGAAATATTGAAGTTAGTAATATTGACCTGTTCACAAAATCTATGCCAAAAAGATAAGACAAACTTTGCACACAAAATTAGAAATACAATGTCAGAGTTGATTCTTATTGATCAAATGTGTAACAAAATATTGAAATATATGAGATATTATAGCAATTCAAATGATGAATAAGTTTGAAATAATCTTCTATATGTTGGAGCTTCCTTTTATACAATCCTACAAATATAAACTATTGAAAATATGTTGATATCTTCAACAAAGCTTTGAACTGCAAATGAAACCGTTGTATGAGATTACCCTCAAGAAACCAAAATGGTTTCCCTTTGATCTCCAAGAATTCAATAGTTTTTATTTTCAAATCTTGTAGTTGAACATGAGCGTTCAAGTAATGAAGAAAATTGATAAATTGATAAAAAAAATATATATTTAAGATGTTGTCTAACTTATATAGAAGTTGATGCACAAATCCCATCTCAAGCTAAAAAACAAAATATTTTTTTGAAAATATTCTCTCCAATTAAATTCACTAAAAACTTGTTATATTTTTTTGCTAGTGAAGATACTCCCTCCCACTTACAATTGTTGTAAATAATTATGAGATGCTCCTCTAACATGCAAAATAGTAATATTTTTATTTATTCAAAAGATCCTATCCAAAAATAGTTCTTTGTAATGCGTCTACAAAACGCTAATCATGAAGTATCATACAAGTTCTTGCCATAGTATTTGTTATAAATAAAGATACCAAATGATTTGGAAGTTACAAATATTTTATTTATGAATTTATATGTCCTATTTGGGCAATTAAACAATAATTTAGTATTTATTTGGTCTATTTTTTAAATATGTTAAAATATAATTAAATAATGGATGCAAAAAAAATAAAATTATTTTCCAAACATTTTCTTGAGTCCACAAGAAATATTGGAATAGGCTTTTGGTTTACAAAAATAATAATTGAAAATGGGACATTACAAGCTTGCCCTTTCCAAAATTGCTTGCTCTCAAGCAATGAAAATTCAAATATTTCAAGATTTATGATTCATCCTAAATGATATCCTTCGTATGTGGGTTACTCCAACAACCCAAATGCTCAATGATGACTTTGTTTCTTTTCTACCTCGTCCTCGTATAAATTATGACATTTGATACCCATATTAGTAGCACTCTACTATATGTGAAAAATGAATCAATGCAAGTTAGTGAGTTATAAACACACAATGTCATGAATGGAAACATACTAAGGGAAATATGATGGGTGGTATTGTAGCAACATTCCAAGTACAACCAGTCAACCCATGCTGATTTTTTTATCTAAAACATAGTTCCTTAAGTATTCTTTAACTTACTTATTCACCATTTTATTTATTTATTTGTACAACAATTTGTGTCGTATTACTAGTACTAGAAGTGAATTTGGTAATAGTCAAGAAAAATAATTCCTGCTAGAAAGAGTTGAGAAATTTGCTACTCTTATCACTGATAATGCTTTTTGGTAACCCATGTAGTCTAAACATTTGTTTGAAAAATAAATATATCACATAATCTACTCTGAATGTTGAAGGGATAAGAATAAAGTGTGTGTACTTAGTTATTCTATCCACTACAATATAAATGTAGTCCTTACAATTTACTATGGGAAGACTTGTGATGAAGTCCAAGGTCACACTTTCCCATTTTTTATTAGAAATAAATAATGACAATAGTGAATTTGCAAGAAAGATATGGTCTACTTTATTCTAATGGCAAGTATTGTACTCTCTAATAAGCTTGAGAATATCCACCTTAAAACACTTCCATAAGAACCTCTCTATTATTTGCCTCCAAGACTTAATATGTTGGGTATTTGGCTAGTGATGCACCATGTGACACTCTAAAACATTTCTCCCCCATTTTAGATTTTGAAAAATCTTTCATACTTCTATTTAGGATGTAATTAACAAATGCATTCTTAGCATACCCTATCATAATGGAAACCTACCACTTGGTAGAAATAGTAGAATTGGAGTACAAAGTAGGAATCCTAGAAGGTGCATCAACAAATACATAACAATCATACACTTGGAGCTTATTCACCCCTTTTCATTGTTGACCATACAAGTCAACTTGATCTAAGAAGAACTATAAGCTATTGTAATACATCTCAACCACACATCTACCACAAGCTAGATGTCTTAACCTTTGCAAAACATGCATGATGAATAACATCTCCTCATCATACATAGAGAAACCTCTTTTTGAATCTTTCAACTTCATACTCTCAATTGCTATGGGGTGTCCCTTTTGCATTATAACAATTCCAATTCCCTCTTCTAAAAGATCACATTTTACAAGTGGTTGTAAAAACTTTGAAATACTAAGTATAGAACATGAGATGATTACCCTCTCAACCTTATCATAAGCTTCTTGTGGTGTATCTTCTTCCATGCCTTGAGCACTAATGACATGACCCATGTATAAAATTTATGTGATTCCAATCTCACATGTAGATTTCCTTGTAAATAGATTTGTTGCTTTAGAATTCCAAGGATAAAATCTATGTGCCTAATATAATCCTTCCATGCTTTGCTACACATTACAATAAAATTTCTTAATTGACCAACGAATACTTGATTCATCATGAATTGAAAAGTGGCTAGTGCATTTTTCAAGACATCAAGAAATCAAAGTGCCCAAAATGAAATCTAAAAAATATTTTGTATACATCTTCCTTGTTGGCATAGATTTGGTGGTAGCTTGATCTCACATCACTTTGTGAGGAATAGACTATGAAACTTATAAATAAATTCATCAATCTTGGGATGTGGTATCTAAATGTCTTTTGACCAATGCTTTATAGACAAAGCACATCCTTATGATTCCATCTTCTTCCTTACTAAGGACCACTCATGAAGTAAATGGGCTAGAATCAATGTATCCCATTTTAAGAAACTCCTTAAGATATATCTTCTCTCTATGCTTCAATGAGTGGTGGTAAGGATTGCTCATTACATGTTTAGAGCTTGGTTTCAACTCTATGACATGTTGGAATCCTCTATATGGTAGCAATTCTAAAAGTATATTATTGAACACTACACTAAGTTGATTCAAAAGAGTTTGAATATCAAAACGACAACTATATTATTTACTAAAAAATGAAATAATGTGTATGCCCTCCATTACCAAAAAATTGCTATCCAAGTAACCTTTCCCTTACAAGAAGTCCTCTTATCTATGAATACTCTCAAATTTCTATTAGAGACTCCTCCAAGCACCACATCTTTTTCTTCATATGTAAATTTCAATTCCCTTGATTGATAATTATGTAGAGACCCACAAAAGAAATGCTAAACTCTGTCCTTTTTGTAGCTTTGGTTCTAAACTCTGTCCTTTTTGTAGGAACATTTTCTTTGGTTCACACTCAATGATACATTCTTCAACAACTTCCTATTGCTTTGGTTTTGATTTATTTATTTATTTTTGTTTCAAATTTCTTATGTAGTCATATTTGCCTTTTTTTGGACACGTCTTTCCAAGTACCTCCAATTATGTATTGAAAGGTAATACAATTTTAAAATATTTAGATTGTCCTTGGTACTCAAATATTCTAGTAGCCTCAAAGTTTGTTCTTTCATTATTTCAGAAACATGTATTCTTTTTTCCTTCTACAATTTAATCAGTAACTCTTTAAGAGAATCTATTTTTTCAAATTTCTTTCATTATACCAAATCTCTCTTTCATTGAGAAGTATTAATGACTTGGTTTACCATGTGGGTTCACAAGATAAAGCTCTAATACCACTATAATGTTCCCAACCAAGATAGTATTAAAATATTCTTAGATTTGAATAATCAAAACATTTTTAACAAACAAACATAAAATATAAAGAAATAAGATATATCTGTAATAATTAAAGATAGTTCACACTTAAATCCATTGAAAGCTAGACATGGATTGCTATATCACAAACAAACTAAATTTTCAAAAATATGATTTGAAACTCTTATGAAACATATATAAAACCATCTAAATTAGATATTTGTTGCTTTCTAATCATCAAGACCCATGAAAATGAGGTGACAACATACTATTTGAAATATTGAATTTAATAATGTTGATTTTCTCACAAAAAATATGCTTAAAAGATAGACAAGCTTTGCACATATTAATGAAAACTTCACAATATGTTGAAGCTAGTTCTTATTAATCAAATTTGTAGAAAAATAATGAAACATATTAGATAGTACAACCATACAAATCATGTATAAATATGAAATAATTTTCTATATGTTGTCTAGCTCCCTTCTACATAATTTGACAAATATTAAACTAAAAAGAGGGGTAAAAATTTATTCAAACCAAAAAGAACAATACAGCAAGGGGCATTAACACACCCTGTCTATCTCCACTAATTGGTCCAATTTTTTGGACAAATCTGGGGGTAATTGACCCCTTTCCACAATATTCCAATCCTGCAAATGATTAGAAGCCCATTTAGCCAAACAATCAACAACCCCATTCCATTCTCAGGAATATGACAAAAAGAAACATAATCCAAGGAAGCACACAGATTAAGAATCTATTTTATAATAATAGCCAAATGCCAACTAACATCCTCTAATTGTTGCCTCTTCAGTAAAGTCACTACCACTTGAGAATCGGATTCACAAATGATCTGTCTCCACCCAAGAGCACAACCATGCTCCACAACACATAAAATGGAAAGAGCCTCCATCACATTGTTAGTATACCAACCCTTATAAACATAAAAGATAAACTCAATAGTCCCAAAACTAGTCCGCCCAACACCACCAATACCAACATGACCAGGATTTCCACAAGAAGAACCATTTGTGTTGATTTTCAACACACCCTAAGGAGGAGGACACCAATGCCCCTCCCTATTTATCTTCTAAATAGGATGTCAACATCTATTTATCATAATCTAACCAACACTCTGAGCACCCCCCCTTAGAAGAGGGAGATTGAGATGAGTGCAACAAGAAACCTCTCCTAGATCCACACCCTCAGCCAAGTCACACTTAGCCACAATAGTTTCTCCCAAAGAATGCAAAATCTTCCACCACAAATGTTGGACAACCAACTTCACATCTAAAAATCCTATGATCCCTCTCCAGCCAGATATGCCAAATAATAAAAGTCGGTTCAAGAGCTAGAGTAACTTGGAGAAAAGAGGTCTTAATAGGGGTCTTCCCCCATCGGGCAAAGAACACCACCAAAGAAGAGACATGCCAGCAAACCTGGTTCCACACAACCCACCAAAGATGCTAAATCCTCCTAGAAAAGGAACATTAGAAGAAGAGATGAGAGACATTCTCTTCACTTTTACAACACAAAACACACATCGAGGGACCTTGGAACCCTCTCTTGCACAAGTTATCCCAAGTAAGACACCGGTTCTAGACCACCAACCACATAAAAAAATTGCACTTGGGCCAAGAAAATTTGTTCCACACTTGCTTCCACCAAGGAACCTCAATGTCCCCAAACACTTGCCTAACCAACTCACCATAACCTATTGAAACATAGTACTTACCAAATAAATCATTGTTACTCCAAGCCAAGACATCCTGCCCCGCCATGGAATTGCATTCACGTGATGCCAGAATCTGAGCCAACTCTTTGCCAATTTGACAAATATAAATTATTGACAATATGTTGAAATATTCAACAATAATTTTATTAAAAATACAACCTATGTATGATATTTCCATTAAGAAACCAAAGGGTTTCATCCTCCTTTAATCTTTAAGAATCCAAGGGTTTTCATTAACAAACCTTGTAATTGAACACAAGTGCTTAAGTGATGAAGACAATTGATAAATTGATAAAAAATATCAACTAAAGAAGTTGCTTGGATTATATAAACTTTGGGCCATCATTTCCACTGCCCTAATTTACTTAAAATAATAAATATACAATATTACAATATTAATTTGTTTGCAAATATTCTCTCCAATTAAATCCATTGGAAATGTGTCATATCTCCTTGATTCTTGACTATTTTTAGCTAGTGAAGATGCTCCTCTTCCTCCCACTTACAATTGTCATAAATAATTATGAGATACTTCTCCAACATGAAAAATAATAATATTTTATTTATTCATCATCCCTACCTAAATTATCTCTTTGTAACTCCACTAAATATTATTCGTAACTTCCCATTTGAGTTATGGAATTTGTCATTGATAAAGATGCCAAATTATTTGGGAGTTATATATGCCCCATTTATGAATTCCCTCACCTTATCTACAGACTTAAATAATTTAATATTTACTTGGTCTATTTTCTAAATATACAAAAATACAATTAATAATAGAGACCAAAAAATAATAATTATTTTTCTAACATTTTTTTTGAACCCATGAGAAATATTGGAATACATTTTTGTTCCACAAACATAAATTAATTGAAAAGGAGACATCACACAATAATCCAAGTAATCTAAAGAAACATATAAGAAAACACATACTATCAAATTGAAAAATTTAGAAAGTCTATACTAACACCTCCCTTAGCACAACTTAAGAGGTGAAAAGATGGGTCCCAACAAGTGAGGCTTGATGGGTTACCTATGTACATATAAATCTCCCCCAAAGAGAAGATACCCTCAAATAGAGAGAAAATACCCCTCTAAAGTAGAGATGGAAAGGAAGGACTATGTAGCCCCTTAGAAGTAGCCTTCTACACCTTCAAATCTCATAAGTGAAGAAACTTGCTTTGTATAAAGGATTTGGTGAGGATGTCAAAAATTTATTTAGAAGTCAAAAAATATTTGAGATTAATGACCTATCCATGAATAAACTCTTGGATATAGTGCATATAAGTGTTATGCCCATATTTTCAACCACTTATACATGACACAAACCATTTTTTTAAAATTTACAACTCAAGGCAATATAAACTTGAGGATCCCCTTTTGTGTGTTTGATGAATTCAAGTTCATGATGCTTACATATATGTTTCACACTTACGAAGAGGAGGGAAAAGACACATCTTAATCTAGGAGAATTCTTTTTTACACCCAACTATGAGAAAATCCTATTTGGTTTAGACAAATACAAAGACATATTAAAGGGAGAAACTTGCTTTTCAAAACGTTCTTAGGTAAGTATTAATATGACCTAAGTGGGATTTTAACATCTAACTAGATCCTTGGTGGAGGACATTTCTTTCCTAATTTACAATCACTTGCCAAAAGTTGTGCTAATACACTACATCTAGCAACACATTATAACATACTATATAATTAATCCTTATATTGATCAATTTTCAATAATTCACTAAGTAGATTATACACACACAAAAAAATTAATACACTTACTAAAATGACTAGTAATTAATTAAATGGATAGAAGAAAACATTAGATAATTACAAGATATATATTTTCCTATTTGATTCAACTTAATTGATTAATTTCGAATTGAAATTTAGTTCCAAGATCCTTAGCATATTTGATTCATCACAAGCTTATTGTCAATATTCTAAAAGTTTGAATTGCACAGTGAGAAATATAAATCTAAACATATCTATTTTTTAGTAATTATTTAATAATGACAAATTATTAATGAATGAAATAATGATTCAAGTTCTAATAATTTGATTTCAAACAATTTTAATTTATTTTCGAACAATAACTTAAAGATTATTAAAAAGATCAAAATATATTAACACTACTAATATTGATAGTGCTTCAAATACTTTATAAACTTTCCTAGATATTTAACCAGTTTTAAATTTGGGTTGGTTGAGTTCACCATTTATTGACTTAAACTAAACATAAATTAATCTTTTTAACCATCAACCAATTTTTCAAACTACTTGTCAATTCTTTTAAATGCTTAATACTTCCTTTGTTGCCTTTTGTTTTGCAAAACCACTTGAATCTTTCATACTTCTCTTCCTTGTCTATTTTTTTCTTTCTCAAATTGCTCTTTTTTTTTTTGTTGCAAAATGAATGTTATTTGTTCATCTTTACTACAGATTGTTGATTGCAGATTGAGAAGAATGACAAAGGGTTTTTTTCTTTCTTTCTTTATATTTTTTTGCAAGTTACAGATTTGCAAGTTCTCTAGTATCCCATGTTTAAAACAGAGCATACATACATACATACATACATACATATATAATTTTCAGATTGAACGTTACCCATAAATACAGTTCTGGATTGAAATTATATCCCTTTTAAATTTACAGGGTTTTTGTTTTGAGTAGTGGAAGTTTAAAATTTAATATTAAATGAAGTTGTTTTGTTGGGGAGGGGTGACAACCACCATGGAGGCCACCCCCCAAGAAGGGTTGTGACTACCGCATGGGCCGCGCCTCATGGGTGGTTGCATACAGGAAAATCCATGAGGTTGGCCCCCCAATTTTTGGTCGGTAATAATATTGAATTTTATTGCTCATAGAAATCATTATTACATCTAAATATCGTATAAGACCATAAAAAACACCCCTACCATCACCTTTGCCTGGTATTCATGGGTCAAAAATACTCCCACCTCCCATTCATCATTAACCCATTCCCCTTTGCTTTGGTGATACTGTTCAACATTCTAAAAAAGACTTCCCATTTCAATAAAAATACTTCCTAGGAGACAAAAATCAACTATTACCCAAAAACCTGCCCCCATTACCAGAGAAACACCACCTAAAACCACCACTAATTTTAACACATTAATACAATTGTATTAACACTGTGACCCATCACTAAAAAGAACTCGCCTCCAATCAATAGCAGCCAAAAATATCTCTTTTTTTCTAAAAAATGTTTGTGCTTTACCAGGCGCTAAATATACTCATCTAAAAAGGAATCGTTGTAGTCATAAGCTCATGCTTAATGTTGAGACATCTCTTTGACCACTGAGTCGTTGTTTGAACCCTATTGCTCACACAATCATTAAAACCATCCTCCTTGGTGTGCACAAACTTTACCTTACATTCCTCAAATAGATTTTAAAAACTTGGCACCTAAAATTTTAACCCGATACTCCTCTTTGAATAAGAATTCATACTTCTTTGGGAAGATTTCAAAAATCCTCCAATCTAATCTCATCACTTTTAGCAAAGGATAGCGCCCATTTAGATAAACAATCTGCCTCTTTGTTACCCATTCTACGAATATGACTTATTTTGAATTCGTCATATTTGGCCAATTCATCCATAATGGCCTTGACAAGGTTCTGTAAATGCCATGCTACAACTCTGCCATTCATAATTGCTTGGATGATAATTAAAGAGTCCCCTTCTAAATGTAATTTTTTTAAATCTAAAAACCCGCCAAACTTAACTGCCATTAAAGCTGCTTTCACCTTTGCAACATTATTGGTCCCCTCTAGTTTTTTTGCACCAAGGTCCACAATGTTTCCCAACCAATCCTAAACAATGACACTTGCACCCGACGATCCAGGATTACCCTTGGCCACCCCATCAAAATTCATTTTGAACCATCCTTCTGAAGGCTTCTCCCATACCACTTCCTTTACAGAATTAGTAGTTGGGCTCACCCAGCTTGGCCCCTTAATAGGGCTGATTATGATTCCTGGCCACTTCTTCTTAATCCATTTATCTTTTGTAGTAAACGGGAATTGTGGCTGAAAATATTGTGAAGTTGTTGCCCCAACCACCTCTTCTATCATTAAATTAATCTTTCCAATTAACTTTCCCTTGGGCTCTTTTTTATCCAAAAATATTGTTTATTTCTTTCTTTCCAAATCTCCCATATGACAATCAATGGACTTACCATCTAGACACTGAAAAGAGTAGATCTCCTGCTACAAACTGGCCAGTCTTAAAAAATATTCCTTATAGAATGATGAAGGGGACCCTACCATCCCAAATTACTTTGAAGTATAGCCCAACAATTTTGAAGCCACTTCACATTGGAGGAGTAGATGATCCACTGTTTCTTCGTCCGATTCACACATAACACATTTTGAAGGCCCCATGAAACCAAGTCTTTTCCTCCTTTATCCTATTAAAATCCTTCCTCTAATAGCTAACCATGCAAAGGCTCCTGCCTTTGGTAAAAACTCCTTCCCCCAACAAAGATTTGTTGGCCATTAGTCTTCCCCTTCTATGCCATCTAGAAGTTGATATCCAATCTTGACTGAATATTTACCATTAGAGGAGCCACACCATACCACTTTATCTTCCTTTTATGTGATAATTACTTTCCTTTTTTTTAAATGTCCTTCACTAGATCCAATTGATGATTGGGTAAGCCTTCATTCTCCAAATATTTCCAAACCCATTCCAACCCAAAAGTCCCCTACCATATATCTAAATAATCACAAACTTTGTCACCCCACCTTTGCAAAAAGAAAAGTATGAGATCATGTAAATCACCATTTTCTTTCAAAGTAGGTAGTCCATCCCAAGGGTTATCCCAAAATTTTTCTTGAAGACCATTACCAATCTGCCATGAGATATGGTCTATTATGACTAGCCGACACACAACAATAAAGTTCCAAATTGCTGAGCCTTTAGGAGGATTTTGTATGGTAAAGATCCTATGATTTTCATCTATGTCTAGGTATTTAGGCTTCAATATTTTAACCCAAAGTTGGTCCAGATTAGAGTAAATTTTCCATACCAGTTTTGCACCTAGAGCTTCATTTATAATCTACCAATCCCTGAGCCCAACACCACCTTTATCCTTTGCCTTCCAAACCTTTTCCCATGCTAGAAGAGGGATTTTTTCTTGGTAATTTGCTCCATTCCAGAAGAATTTTCTCATCTTTTTCCCTATTACCCTAATTACCTTCTTTGGAATCTTTAAATACGTCATTAAAAAAATAGGAATAGTAGATATAACTGATTTTAGCATGAGGATCCTTCCTACAAAGGTTAACCATTTACTTTTCCAGCCATCCATTTTCCTAAGGCAACAACCAACCAAGTCCTTCCAAACTTCATATCTACATGACCCCCCAAAAAGAGGAATGCCCAAGTATTTCCTGGCAGAGTGCCCATTCTCATTCCCAAAATATTACAAATTTTCCTTTGCTTCTGACAAGCAGTATTAAAGAAGAAAATCTCCGATTTCCTCTAATTTATTCACTATCCTGAGCCTCTATTGTATTTGTCAATCATTTCCTTCATTGAACGGGCTTCTCTGAAAGTTGCTTCACCCATTAAAAAAGTGTCATATGCAAATTGTAAGTGTGAAATTGGTTCAACCCCTTCAGACACACTAATTCCTTTCCATCTACCATCCCTTCGTTTCTTAGAGATCAGTCTCCCCAAAGCTTCAACCATTATAATAAAAAGGAAAGGTGATACTGGATCTCCCTGTCTAATTCCTTCATTAGAGAAAAAAACCTTGGGGGCTTCCATTTACCAAAACTGAGAAATGAGGGGAACAAATATAACTCTCAATCCAACCAACCCAAACCTTACAGAACCCAAATTTCTCTAGAATCTTCAGCAAGAACCGTCTATTCACCTCATCATAATCCTTCCTTATATCTAACTTGACAATCATTCTTTCTATCTTTGCAACTCATATGGAATGTATGGCTTCATGAGCCACAATGACACCTTCATATATAGACATGTTAGGTGAGAACCCACTCTGCTCATTTGAAATCACTGAATCAAGAACACATTTCAGCCTATTAGCTATAACCTTGGAAATGATTTTGTATGCTGTATTACATAAAGATATAGGTCTAAAATCATCAACGAAACTAGTCTCGGTTCATTTTGGGACTAGAGCAATAAAGATGTTATTAAAATCTCGTAAAAAAAAACCACCTCTCCTTGATTCCTCCACAACTTCCAATAAAACATAGGCAAAGACATCCCACAGTTTTTGAAAAAAGGTAGTAGGGAAGCCATCAGGTCCTGGGGCTTTGTCCCCTCCCAAACTAAACAAAGTAGTTTTGAATTCTTCCATGGATACTGCTCTCATCATAAGCATGTTCTAAGACTCTGTAATGGACTAAGGAATAACTTCCATTATATCTTGGTCTTGAGTGGAATCAACAATTTCTCCAGAGAAATATCTAGAAAAATACCTAATAGCTTCCAAATTTAACTGCTTTGCATCCTGAATAATGTTACCATTTGCATCTTTAATTGATAAAATCTTGTTGCAAGACCTTCTGACCTTCACAGAATTATGGAAAAACTTAGAATTTCAATCTCCTTCCTTTAACCATGTTTCATGGGATTTCTGACGCCAAAAGACTTCCTCCCTTGATAGTATTTCAGAGTACATCTTGTTTAGATACTTTTCTCTATTAAAGTCATCTTCAGACATCCCACCCTCTATGATTTTTGCATGTAAGGTACTCAATTCATTTTCCAAAGTGATTTTCTCAAAAATATTCTTAAAACACTCCCTATTCCATCTCTTCAATTCTTCCTTTAGAAATTGTAACTTTTTGAAGAAAATGAAAGCTTTATTACCTGTTCTAAAAGGAGCATTGTTCCACCACCCAACCACCAATTCTATAAATCCCTTTGCTTGAAACCAAATTGCTTCAAATTTAAAGGGACATCTATCTGGGGCCGCCTCCTCTTGTATTCGAACACTAATGGGGTAGTGGTCTGAGCCAGCTATAGGCAAGATTTTAGCTTCACAAGTCCATTGATAATCTGCCCAATTTCCAACAAGGAAAAATCTATCAAGCTTTTTTGCAATATTGAGGAAACCACTCCTCTTGTTCATCCACGTGAAATCACCATACTTGAAAATTAATTTAAATAAACCATTATTTGTAACAAAATCACTAAAATCCTTTTGAATCTGACCACCCCAACCGACTCCACCTTTTTTATCTGATGACCGGAGGATTGCATTAAAGTCCCCTCCCAAAAGGAACATATCCTCTTCCCCAATCGCAAAGGTCGTCGATAAATCTTGCCAAAGTTCTTTTTTCCCAGAGGAACTATTTGGACCATACACATTAATAACATGAAACCTTGTAGAAAATTGTTTTGAATATATGTTCAACCATTGCTAGTTCCTTTCCTATCAAATCACTTGAACATCCATAACTGAAGCATCCTACAAAACACCCACACCACCAGAGGCTCTAGATGCTTCAACTAGACTATTTTTCCATCGACAGAAACATTTGTTGAATGTGCTCATATCTAACCATTTCAATTTTGTTTCCTGCAAAAGAACTAAATCTGGCCTCACCTGATCAAAGCATCTTTTGATCAAATGAATCTTGTTAGGGGCATTGCAACCCCTGACATTCCATGAAAGGACCTTCATTGCTCCTGAGAAAAGGCATAGCCTTTTCCTGATCTAAGTTTGCTTTTCCCAACAACACTTCCAACAATTTCAAGTTTTATTTGGATAGTTCTAGCACCTCTTCTCTTCTTTTCACCACCTTTAGCCTTTTTTTTGTGAAGTTGAAGTGTGCTCCAAAGCTCTTTTCTCCCGAATCTCCACTTCAGCATTAAGGCCCAGCTTGTCCTCTCTCCCCAGGTCCCTAGTTGAGACATAATTTGAGTCTACATCCTCAAATGAATCTCCATTATCTCTAGCTTTCTCAAAAGAATTTTCCAAATTTATGATTAGGGAAATCTGAATATCCTTAAAATGGGGTTCCTCCTCACCTTCTTCACCATCATCTCTAAGAGCTTCCTGACCAATCTTCAAAACTTCCTGATGTTCACTGGCATACGTTCCTTCTCCCATGGCTAAAGGGCTCTCTTCATTATTAGAGGTGTTTTGGGTATTGCTCCCCCCATCTATATGCGCTAACCTACTTGAAGGCATATCCTTACTTAAGTCTTCACCTGGCTTCTCTACCCTAGACCTCATTTTCAAATCATCACTCAACTATTTATTTTTAACCACGCTAGGCACCCTCACTGGGGATGTTGAATCTTTACCTTTTCTTTGTGATTGCTTCTCCGGCTGGTTCATATAGTCTAGGGCATTTCCAGAGAGTGGAGTCTCTTCTAAGCCCTGCTCACCCTCAAGAAGAAATTTGTGACAATCCCCATGTTTAGGTACCATCTTTTTCAGGTACTGAGTACTTTCTAAAGCCTTCATGTGTTCCAGCTGAAGACAAGTCTCAACATTTGATCGATCTGAGCTTTGCAAAGAAGCTTGGAGTATACTGCTACCCCCAACTTCAAACAAACGGTCAATTTCTTGTCTTTGCAGACCATCCTCACATTGCAAACCAAAAACCCCTAAAAAGGGATCTTGATTCTGACCTTGTTTAGGCATACACAGATTTGGCAACTCCTAGGGAGCCTTCCTCTATACATTTTCACTTAAGTTAATTAGCATATCCGTTAATGTGCTCCGAGCCAAGCCTTTTCCTTTGACGTTTTCCACACATTCACCTATTGTGTGCCCTACCCCCTTACATTTCAAGCATGTTTCCACTTTTTTTTCCACTTCAATCCATTGTCTCTAAATGCCTTCCCCTGTTATTAACTCCACAGTTTCTGGAAGTGGATGAATCTCTTACCAAAGGATACAGATTCAAGCGTACATGTTGTATTCCTTTTTTTCAAGCGCCTCATCTGTTTTCACAAAAACCCAAAATTTATTACCTATGTTCTTAAGGGTTTCTAAATTCCAATATCCATGTGGGAGATTATACAGCCGGATCTAAATCGGGACCTCCTCTATACTCTCCTTTTTGGGGTCAAAATTTGGCTTCCAACCCAATAAAACCCTTTCCCCCCCATCAAGAAAGGTCCACTATTGAGAATCCATTCCTTATCCTTTGCAGTCTGGATAATTACTAGATACAAACCATTTGGGAGAGTTTTCAAAATGCACTCATTTCCCCAATGCTCATCACACCAGTGTCACACTTTGGTTAAAGCAGGCCACTCCCCACTCCATTTCATGAAAAATGATTTTTCCTTATACAAGCAGATTGAATCCACCCATTCCTTATTATCTACTAACAAGGAAATAACTCTAGAATGGTCCCAACCTTTACTTACCTTGGTCGCCTGTGAAGTGACTCCCTTGTTTTTTGGCCACCAAAACTTCTTTTCAATTTTCTTGAAGTCAAAAGAGCCACCAATGTGCATTATGCAAACCTCTTTATTTCTTTGCTATTCACCTTCCCGCTTGACTACCATTTTCATTGTCGATACTATGCGTTTACAAAATCCCATGCTTGACTTAGTGGTCTCTAGGTAGTGTTTTGAAACCTCTTGCCATTCTCCTAAACGATCGCCGACCTATGCACCGCCATTGCCACGGAAACCCTAACCTTCTCGGTGGAGAAACTTGATCGCTCCATCCCTCTCCACCATCAAAAAACATTTTTTTTATTATTTAGCTTTTTTCACATTAATAGCATGGATGACGAAGATACATTTTACTACTTCTCTCTAAAAAAGGTGTAAATTTCTCACCTATAAAATTGAAGATGCTAAAATGAGGCCCTTTTTCCCATGCAAACCTCTAAAGGCATATTTTCAATAATAAATGATGTTAGAGACCTATTAACCAAGTAACAAGAAATATAAATTAATTGTTCTCAAAAATTATATTCTAAATCATATTTGATAAGCATACTCATAACTGTCTTCATTAGTGTCCTATTAAAATGGAGTTGGCTTATGTCTTTTAATTTCATGCTCCTTATGGAATTTGTCAAAATATACTAACAAAAATCATCACTATTATCCATTCTTAAAACCCCAATTCTTCTAATAGTATAATTTTTTACAAGGGATTTAAAATATTTAAAATGATTAAAGACTTTAAATTTACTTGTGAAATAATACATCCATGTCTTCTAGAATAAGCATCTATAAAAGATACATAATACAAAGAATTATAAATAGAAGAAAGAATTACAAGATCAAATACATAAAAATGAATTAATTCCAACACCTCATAATATGTGAGAAACAAAGTAAACATGAGTATGATTTTATTTACCATATTTGCAATGTTCATAAAAAATCAAACTGAAGAGAAGAATCATATAAACCCTTATAAATTTTTTAATTTTTCATGGTCTTAAGACCCTTCACACCTATATGGCCCATTCTATAGTGTCATAAAATTATCTTCTCCATAGGAAAATTAATCTTTGAAGAAGGATTTTTCTTAATTACCTAAAATGCATAGCCATTAGAAGTGGAAATGATATTTCTTTTCATTTCTGGTTTTGACGATGAGAATGTAAATTTACATATATTTTCACTACAAGAAAAATTACATTGAATAGTGCTTGCATATAGTTGAAGAAAATTTCTCACACAAACAACCTTAGTGAGAAACATAGCTCCTTGCACCATGTTATTCACTAGAGAAAATAACCTACACACCTACATTATTTAATTTTCTCACCGATAATGTTTTGTGCAAAACTAGCAATATATTGTACATAATTGATCCCCTTTACATGTCCATCCAAGAATCTAATTAGAAATAATCCACAACTAATAATATTTAGGTGAGATTAATCTCCTAGGTATACCTTCTTTCCATCATATTCTTCATACTAAGAGAACCACTCTCGATGAGAGTTCATATAGAAGGAAGCACCCAAGTTAATAAACCATGCACCTTCTAATACATGAGTTACCAAGGATACAACAAAGACACTTCATTTTAGATTCATCATCTAATTTTTTTTCTTCTTCTCCTCTTTCTAGTCTCTATGGTAATTCTTGGGCTTGCCAAAGTTCTAGTACTTAGCCTTTATTTTCAAGGAGATTTGGATCTCCCACAGTATTTGAATATATAATTTTATCTTATTGTCTCATTTCCTTTGTCCTTTGATCTTCCAAAAAATGATAGGTCTTTAGTTCATTCATAATATTTTCTTTGAATCTCCTCTAAAATTAATGTTGCCACTACCTCAAACATATTTAGCTTAGAGGTAGTGCTCATAATGGCTATCACAAGGTGATACCATGATATCGAAAGAAAAAAAATGAGTGTAATACAATGACCATATGCCATATTCACTCCAATAGAGTGCAACTAGGTCATGATCATATTGAATGTGTTCATTTGATCAACTACATTTAACTACTATCCTCAATCTTGAGGGCATACAACTTCTTTCTTAGGAAAACTTTATTTACTAGGGATTTAGCTTGGTAAATTTGGTAAATTTCTCCCAACTTCTTCTAAAGGGATTATGTGAAAAATTTATTCATGTATATTCAACAACACAAAATCTATTATGTAGAGACTAATGAGGCCCTTCATTTTTTCTATTTAATATGTCTCAATTGACTTATTGCACTATAATGTGTTTGGATCCAAGTATCATAGCTCATATATATGTCTATGATCGTATCCTCCATCTTGATCTTCTATAACTCAAAGTTAGTTCCTACAAAATTTTCCATCCCTATCCTTGGCATGCTCTCCAAATTTTGTGTAGCCAATATCTCCTTCTACATAAGCTCCAGATCAATCCAAGATTAGTATAAAACAACTTGTCGCTAACACTTAGAAAATTATGTGATTGGGCTCTAATACCAAATGAAAGAAAATAATGGTGTATTATATTTTGTACATTAAAATTTGAGGGGAGGTATGTGCAAAAAAATAAATATTATAATTATAAAAAATTATACACAAGAAAATTATACTAGAAAACATAAATTTAAATGGAAAAAAATATTTCAAGAGAAAAATTCAAAATCCAAAGAATGAATCAATTACATCATCAAAACAAAGGTTACAATAAAATATCTAGGAACGTTTCCTTATAGGAGTATCACCAACATATAAAATAAGAGCAATTTTATAACATAACTATAATGTCAAAAATTGTATACCCTTGTAATTTTGTATTACATTTTGGACTCACTTTGTTGTCCATCTTCCCTTACGTGTTTCTAGGCTCATTCATCCCTTGCCTTAGGATTATTTTCCCATGGTACCAAGGCCTTTCCTTCTATGGTCCTTTTTGTCAAAATTAATGTTATAAATGTCTTAACCTTGCATTTTTGGTGCTTAAAATTTTTATAGTTGAAACTATTTGAATGCTAGTCTAGTGTACATATTTCCACATGATGCATAGACATCCTATGACAATTCATCATTTAGTAGCCATTTTGGAGTGTTTTGCCACCTACCACCTAACCAAGTTAGTGGTAAACACTTTGAAGTGAATTTGAATGACTATCCAACTCTCATATCTCTCTCCTATTCCTCATTTTTTAATACATCTTTCAATATATTAATGATATTTTTATTTTCAATCTCAAACTATCAAGTTTACATTATTACTATCATTTCTAGCTTTGTATTAGTATTATTGAGTACAGTGGTTTCTATTTGAGAACTCTACAACATATTACACAAACTCTTAAAAGGTTTAGTAGCATCATATTGTTGGGAAAAGGTGTGTTGTACACCTTGCATAATGTAAACTTAATATTTTTTGTGGTGCACCTAGGAAATCTAGGGATGTGTAATCACATGGGTTAGACATTCTTAGAGATATTTTTTTTACATTGTACTTAACATTGAGATAATATTTGACATGGGTTGTACATTGAAAAAGTATTTGATATGAAGAAAATTTAGTACCAAAAAATAAATAAGGGGAACATGGATTTGTAAGCTCATGGTATTAAGAACATGGTTTATGTAATACCACTTGGTGGTTTTTTGTAATTTTTTCTATAAAAGAAAACATGAGTAGTTATTAAAGTTGACCATCACAAATTTTTGTCTTGTTGGCTAAATTAGATTGATAATCTCTTGTAATTTTCATATGTGAGGAGAGGAAGCATAGATTGGGATGTGTGGTTATATTATTATCATTTTCTTGTTCACCTGAGTGCAATTAGGGAGCTTAATTTTTTAGAAGCCTTGCATGAAGATAGTGTAAGTGTATTGTAGTCTTTATTCATGAGATAATACATTGAGTGTGAGATGCTTTTGGAGGATATATTTTTACCTCATGATGGCTTTCCCAAGGTAATTATTGAGTCATATATTCTTCTACATTATAGATTGTGATATATGTTTTCGTATTTTTCTCTCTTGGGGTTATTTGGAAATAGCTTAATATGGCTATAAATTTATTTTCATTAATAAGCTATGGGAGAAGATATCCCGGGTATTATTAACCCTTAGAAGGAGTAGATTCTTGTGCATGGTTGAATCTATAAATTTTCAATAAAATTATCAAGGTATTTTCAAGGTCATAGTTGTGTTTGTAGAATTGAGTTGTTATAGATCTAGGGCTTGATAGAGATTTGACAAGTGAATTTTCTATTTGGGCCCTTTCTATGAGGGTGAAGTTTTGTTGGAGACGTCCTATAAAAAAATAGACCTCGCCATTAAGTCCAAAAATCTCAAAAATCTATGGATTCAAAAAAAATAATGTAAGGGTCCATACATATTTACATAGTTGTATAGTCCATATGACCATACCATCCACATTGGTTCCTTGTAGATCCATTAATACAATTACACTAGATCTCTATAGACTTGTATAATCCTACCAATAAGGCACAATAGAGATTTAAAATAATTATAAAAAAAATTAAAGTGATAGGCCAAAGCCTCTAGATGTAGAGTTGCCTAGTGGATGGTCACACATAGGCCTTGGGGGCTAAATTAGGCTATGGGGTGGTTTCAAAGATGACAAGGCACCATACACCCACTACCATTAACATATACCACTATTTTGAAACCTTTCCATTGGATAGCCATTGGTGGCACCACTAGTGGGCCACTTACCAATCATAATTAGTGCAAATAGGTTTATTTCATATCTAGTTAGCATATCACCATTTTATAGGTTGACCCATTCACACTAGTTAAGTATCCACTTAGGAAAATTTAGATTTTTATCTCACTTCATGTGGTTGAGACACATGTACTCACCTTTTGAGAAACCTATTGCATGCACACTTCACACATGCTCACACATTTGTCATATGAGAATACATGTGTTGCACCTTTGGAGGGGTAGTCAAAGTTTCACTCCTACCTTCTCACCTCCTCATACTTGCATATATATGCAAGGATCTCATTGTAAATTTACACAATCTGATTTCATATAATATATATCTTATTGTGCTCATTTATTTTCACTAGTGGAAGATTATTTTTGTGCTTTTAGATTTGGGTATTTGATGCAAGAGCATCCAATCATGTAGGGGAAATCTTGCATCACCCCAAAATAATATTTCTTCTTATTTTGTTTTGTGGTTTTGAGTCCCATGATGGCACTTAAGGGGTGTAAAACAGTTAGAAGTTCAAAAAGGTAAAAAAGGTCACTTACTATTTCTAGTAAGCCGACCAAAACGGGCATGAATAGACTTGAAAATTTACCACAAGAAGCAAAATTAAAAAATTGTATCTGGTGACAGAAGAATTATCTCAATATCCTATACCGTTTGGGAGATATTAAAGTTTTCGTCTAAAAAAAATATCTCCAATACAACTTCAAACTCAAATTTGAAGTCCTTAGAAGCTAAAAGGCTCAAAAAATGGACAAAAATGATCTTTAGATTATTTTGGTGTTGTAGATCTCTTTGAGAGATTCATAACGATATATTATAATAGAAAATCAGACACTCGAGTCAAAATTTATGGCTTTGGGAAGTTAATCCACCAAAAAGTGAATTTCAATAAAATATCTCCTTGGGTGGGAAATTAAACAGTTTTGACACCAAAACAAAAAGGGGAGTTACACTTTCCAAAAAATTCTAAGAGAGCTATTGGTCCTAAATAAAGGGTTGGACATAGGTTATGTGAGGTGGATCCATTAGTGCAGATTGTAGATATGAATAATAGATTTTTCATAGAGAGTTGAATTTACTTGTAGTGAATCAATCCCATGTGGTTGTGGCATTGCAATTTCTAAATCTATAATTTCATATGAAAGTAATCAAAAGTGGGTTGTTTTTTGTCCTACATTTTATGTGTTGATATCTATTGTTGTAATATGTGTGGGTGTTGGGTGGGTTAGCCCCTCATCAAGTGGTATTAGAGTAGGATTTTTTGAGTGTGTAAACAGATTGTTGAATGCGAGGCAATCTGCACCAAGACTTGTGGTTGTGGGTTTCTGAAAAAATTGATCAAAATACCTCCACAAAGAAACAATGGTGGTGGAAGGAATATTGTTGTACTAGAAGAGGGTTTTAGAGCCCCATAGAGACAAGTTCAAGCATTGCAAGATGAACTGCATAGAGGGTTTGGGTTGAGAAAAGGAGGTGATAGTGAAGATGAAGTTGAAGAAGAATAATAGTTTTAAGAAGAACACGATTCAATAGATCTTGAGCAAGTCAAATTATTTAAGGCCATCTATAAGACTGGAAAAAGGACAAAGATTGATGTTTCTAATTTTTTTGGAAATATTAACCCCAAAGAGTTGATTGATTGGATAAATGATATGGAGTACTTTGAGTATGAGGAGGTGGAAGATCTTGAAAGGGTAAAATTTTCAAAGATTGAGCTAAAGAGATAGTTCATTCCTGTTGATTATGAGTTAGAGTTTCTAAAAATGATGCAAGGTTTGAAGTAGGAAGGTAGGTCTATCAAAGAGTATATAGAAGAGTTTTATAGGGTCATGACTAGAACAAGCCATTCTAATGCCAACAAGGAGAAGGTATCCTATTATATAAATGGGTTGAAACCAAGCATTCAAGAGGAGCTAAGTTTGGTCAAGATGACTACTATTGAAGATTCTTATCATTTTTTTGTGAAGGTAGGAGAGAAATTGAATAGAAGATTTGAAAGTAAGCAGAGAGGAAGAGGTCATGGTGGAAGGACTAGAGAATAATCATATGGAGGATGAAATGAAGACCAAAATAAGAAGGAAGAAGCTAGTAGTAGTCAGATCCAAAAAGGAGAAAATTCCTATCCCCCTCATGAGAAAAATAATGGTGACCAAAGAGGAAGATGAAGTTTTGGATGAAGACCTAGAAGAGGAGGATTTCATGGAATTTGTTTCCAATGTGGAGACGAAGGAAATCGAGCATACAAGTGTCCACAACATCAAGGAAGGGAAAATAGAAGACATGGAGGCAATGCACAAGTTGCATGTGTGGATGAAGATGTTGAATCTAAGAATTTTGAAGATGCATAAAGAGGAGAAGTTCTTGTCTCAAGGAGAGTCTTGATAAATGAGGAGAAAGCTCCAATTCAGAGGAAGATTTTATTTTGCACAAGGTGTAAATGTGAAGGTAAAGTTTGTAATGTTATCATTGATAGTAGTAGGATTGATAATCTTGTCTAAGAGGAGATGGTTAAAAAATTGTAGTTGGAGAGAAAGAGACATCCACATCCATATTGGATTGCATGCTTGTAGAAGGACCATAGAGCTTTGGTCAATGAGCAATTTTTCGTGAAGTTCAAGATTGGGAATTACCGTGATGAAGTACTATGTGACATCATGCTTATGAATGCTTGTCATATGTTATTGGGGAGACCATGAAAATTTTATTGGCATGAAATACATAACATACATGCCAACACCTATTCCATAACAAAGGATGGAGTTCACCACAAGTTGAAGCCCCTAAAGGAAGTGTATCTACACATTTTCAAGCATAATATTATTGTTGTAGATTTTGGAAGTGCATCTATACATTTTCAAGCATAATATCTACATGCACTTGCCCACATCTTCTTGCAAATTGAGTTCAAGCCCTAAATCTCATAATTGCAAAAACTTGACTCCCAACTAGATTATTCTAAAAATAATGAAAAAAATCTTAGCCATTCTCCCAACTTCATATAGAATATTATAAAAGAGAAAACACTTATCATCTTGATTCCTCCCCAAAAGAATTAATGAATTATCTACCCTATTCCTACAATAAATTTATGATTTAGCATAAATATAGGCTCTTTGTTGTTGAAAATTAAAAGACATTATCAAGCATTTGTGAATGGAAGAGAAAAAATAATATATTGTGATCAAGCTGAAATTTCAATCACTTGAGCACTTGATATCCAGATTGAATCACCAAAGTGAAGTATTGTAACTATTAGATTTCATCATATCAGGTAAGCTCCCTATAAATTATCATTTAATTTCTTATTTTTTGTTATAAAGTGATTTTAAAAGGAAAATTATATGGAATTAAAAAAACCCCTAGCCAAACTAGAGATGATGAAAAACATAGTTTAACCATAGAATGCCATAGGAAAACCTCCACGAAGGTCAAAAATTATGCAAGATTAAAAAATTTAATTGAAAACCCAGAATCCCACTTAAAGTCACAAAGAACTCGCTGAAATTTTGATTCAAAATTGGAAAACCTTATTTTTTAGGGTTTAAAGCCTTAATTTCATCTTGATATAAATTGAACTATTTTAAATTTTGATTGTAGGTGCTAATGACATCCCATGAAAAATCCATGAACTATGAATTCAAATGAGTGCACCTAGAGTATAAAATCACCATCGTATGGGGAAATATTATTGACACAAACCTAGGTCATGTTAGTTTAATATAATTTAACTAGAGGATGACCAATGTGGATGCCACTGGTAGGTCCCACAAGATAGTAAAGAATGGATTGGACAATGCAACATCCTTTCTAACATCACAACAATGCCCATAACTAGTGATGGAATATGCCCAACACTATGATTTGAATAGAATAATGAATGTCAAGGAAAAATAGATCATGGCTGACCTAAGAGTTGATGTAATCAAGGATACCTTCAACATTCCATTTTACAAAGAAGTGTGGATGATTGACATATAAAACACCCACAAAATATATGAGGAGGATGTAGAGGCATGTTGCAAGCACATGAACTCCAAATGGTTGGAATATCCAAAGGTTGTTATTGCTAAAATACCAAAGAAATCATACAAAAGTGATTTTGCAACAAGATTTTGGAGATATTATCACTCTATTGAGTGGATTAATGGGACTTCCAATAATAAATACCTTCAAACCATGGATGTGCATGTACATCACCACAATCTTGAATGGTGACATCACATTGCACTAAGAAAAAAATATAAGGGATAATGTGCACTCCCACCTTACTAATATTGGAACAAAAATAATCTTCTATAGGGCATCATATATGGTGTACTCACTGTTAGGATTAAAGTGCCATCTGCCTTGTAAATCCTATGTTATATTGCATGGTTCCAACATCCTTGGAAAGTGTCTCTAGGCACTTAGGGTGTATGGGGAAAATATTTTTGTAATATTTATTCCCACCATTGTTTATATTACATTCATAAGGAGTGATGGGTTCCACTAGGAGTGGTAAAGATGACTTGTGGACATAAATATTTAATATTATTTTCCCCACATGTGGATTCCTAGAATGGGATAATAAATGATAAGGAAAATAACATGTGAGTGACTATTAGTATTTATCCAAGTGGGAGCTTGGAATGAGGCAACAAGTGTCTCTTGGTATTCCATCATTTAATGCATTTAATGTAATGTTTATCTTCCAAGTTTGGGTGCCCAAGTTGGAGGGAAAGTATTGGAGCCAAAACTAGTGTCCTTTTGCATTCTGAGGAGGTAATCCAAGGGTTGGGAACATTTGAAATGAAGGGTCATATTTGGAAGCCATATTTGGTGCATTAGATGCCTTCACAAGTCCATAAATTTAACCTCTTGGATGAAGAAAAGTATGAGCAACAATCGAATGTAGAGTTTCATTGTAGGAAAAAGGATAGGTTATGGCATAAGGAGGTTGTCCACAAGTGCACAAGTTTTTCCATGGTGGAGGAAAAGAGGAGAATGGAAGTATTTGTATTGTAATCTCATTTATTTGAAGATAATGCATACTTGGCTTGTCTTCTTGGTGGAGATTTTTCCCGCAAGGGTTTCTCCTTGTAAATCCTATTTTATGTGATGCTCTTGTGTTGTTGATTTGTGCCTCATTTCTTGTATCTTATGGTGATGTTATTTTTTATATATATTTTTTATAAGATCATATAAGGTAATGTTTATAAGCATGTAATGTTGGTTAATTTTTGGCATCATAAAGAAGATGGATCTAATCATGGTAATTTCATATTAAGGAAACTTAATTTTCATATTTACATATAAGTTTTAGATTTTCATGTTGTTGTAGTCCATGCCTTATATCTCATCCATTGAAGTCATATTTGGATAGAGATCGAATTCCCAAAAAATGGTATAAGAACCTATTTATTTCTCATCATTCAGTATAAAAGCTTAAGGTGAATTTGGTTCTGGGTATTCCTTCATTTTTTATTTCTTGGCTTGGCAAGCTTGTGGGAATTCTATAAAAGGAATTTGAGGTTTTTAGAAGTCCTATGGGGCTACAATTGTTGTTATTTGAGTTAACTTTATTTTTCAAATTTGTGAGATTGGAAGCCATGGATATTGTCAATGTGATCTATGTTGGGCATTGGAAGTTCATGATTATAGATCTTTATAGAGTTGGTTTTGTTTTGGTAACTTGGAGCTCTTGTTTGACAATATGTGTGTGTCCTCTTGTTTGGTGGTTCTATTCCTTTATCTTGTGTTCATGTGCAATGAGAAGGTGTTCATGTTGGATGGGTAGATATATACTAGTCACATGGAGAAACATTCTTGATTTGGACTACAAAATGGAGTTTTTATGTTGGATTCATGGTTTTAGATCTTGGTTATATGAAACCACTAGAATATAAGCCACTAACATCTTTGTGAGTTGTGGAGCTGATATGTTTCAAATGTTATAAGATCTTGGATGTTAGAACACACATATATACTGAGAGGAGGGTGAATCAGTAATCCTTCAAATTAATTCAATTTCAACTTATCAATCAAAACCTAAAACTACCTTAATTAGATAGCACATTCAAAGCAAGAGCACAAAACCATAACACTAGATTTACATGGAAAACCCAACAAGGGAAAAACCACAGTGAGAAAAGCTACTTGGAGCTACTATCCAAATCCATCCTCACAAATGAATAAATAGTTACAATAGATTTGAGGTCTTTAACCTAAGGAAGTTTACAACTCCCTGCTCACTTACAAAATGATGTTGCAACCTTAGAACACAAATCTTTGAAGAATCAGATGACAAAACAAAAATGTAACACTTATGTTGCCTTTGACTCATTTCCTTCATTACTTTTACATCTCTCTGCCTTTGGCTCACTACCTCTGGTATTCACACTTGCACTTCTTCCTTCATCTCACTGCCTCCAACACTCACTTACACAATTTGGTTGGCTCACTGCCCTCCACACACCACTTAAACTCTTTTTCTTTTGGATCACTACCTCCAACATGCATCAAACACAAATTCACACACATTACCCTACCTTCAACATACTGCTATCAGAAAATTACATTGATCACACATTGAACACTTGTACTCTTTGATCACACACTTGATCTTTCATTTATACCTTCCACAAGCATAAATTTTTTTCTACTTGTAGGCCATCCTAAAACATATGAACATGAAACATGCAACAACCATATTGAGTTGGCTTCAAAAAAATCCATAGGAAATGAAAATTCAATGTGGTCCAAGTCAAGAGATAAGCAAGGCCTAAATTAAATATGCACATATTCTCATGTTGGTGCATGCCACAAAAACTTAACACAAACAACTTAAAGGATTAAGCCGACCCATCAAACACTCAACCCTCAAAATGCTAACTCTAGATTGCAAGTGGTACTAGATAGACAAGACAACATCACACAAATTACATCACAAGCATCAAATGATATTCAAGAATATTTCCATTCCCTTCTTTCACAACTTCATGCATCAAAATGTTGGTGCAAGCAAATAGACATTAAACTAGTATCTATTGCAAACCCAAACAACACAACCTTGAGATATAACTTTGAAAACTCAACTTTTCGTACACATCAACAACTGAAACTAGATGAAGGACAACATATAGACATGATAAAAAATTCCTCCAAACTGCAAGATGACAACAACAACTATAGAGAAATGCAAAACATTTCTCATAACCTTTCATGACTGCAATAGTACAGTCTTTACTCTACTTACTTAGGAACCTTATGCGGTAGCTTCTATGATCTGAACAACTGGAACACACATAATTCACACTTGGATTCATCTATCCTTCAAACCACAAGACCAAATCATAAAATGTGGAGGAATGTAGAGAATTCTCCAAAGCCTTTTAGAGCACCTTCTTGAGCCAATGATTGTAAGAGATTCATTTGTATAATTTTACATTAATAGACAGTGAATACAACATTCATAGAATCATACACTTATTCATGAGCAACAAGAAATAGTTGTTATAGCATCTCATGATATCCAACTTCATACAATATAATTTATCATTCTGATTGCAACATTTGCAACCAACCACACACTGTCACTTTGCTGACAACAGAGACAACTTTATCAACAACCTCCATATAGTTTGACATCAATGACAACCAACAAAATCCATACTGTTGACATCAATGACAACACTTGCAACATACTTGCAACATTGGACAACTTGGTTCTCCTAGTTGGGTTACAATTTACTTTTGTTTTCAACTATGGATTTGTGCTTATTCCATTATTTAGATGACATTTTTGATATGAATGTCTAGATGTTTAAATGGATTTCAGAATTATAAATATGGTTTTACATATTTTACATGCTAACTAAAATATGTGGTATGTAGATTTTTGGTGAGACTATATTCAAGGTGTTCTGGATGAAGACAATTATAGTTTGCATGGTTTCTTGGAGGATACTTATTGATCTATGGTTACTCCTATGTGGGTTTGCTTGGAAAATTAGATCTAGCATTGATTTTGACCAGTGTTTGAGTCTTGGAAATCCACATCTCCTCAACAAGAAACATGAGCCACACTCCAAGCTTCACTCAAAATACATAAGTACAATATGATCAAATGATTGATTGAATAACTCTAGTCCAAGCCTCATATAACAAGCTTCTTGCCAACTTGTGATTACTAGAATCTTCTCAAACAATCTTCCCAATGTTGGGCCCCTAGGTGACAACTTATGATTGCACATTCTCTAAGGAAACCCATTTGCACTCTCCAAGTGTAGTAATTGTTACACCCCAATTGTGCAATTACTATTTACTATTACTATGTAGGGTAAAATGTGAATGTAATGTGAATTCAATGAATGAAGAAATTGTGTGTGCACTTTGTTATCACTGCTTTATGAATGAATGCTATCTCATTTAATGTTATATGAAGGAATGCATTTATGTGTTTGGATGAATATTGTGTTGATATTCTAACTTTGGAGATGTAATGTGTATACTGCATATTTTGTTAATAGTTGATTGTCGTGTACATGTGTTAGTGTTTGCAGGTACATGTTCAATTCCTCTAGGTAGAGGGGAAGTATCACTCAGGAGAAGGTCTTGGTCGAGTAACCAGTAACGTAACCTATGAGCTTACACACACCATAGTAGAATAATTGAGTCGAGTTATTAAGTGGGAAATTGGTAAGTCATCCCTAGTCATTATGTCTGTTTTAGTAAGAGTCTTGTTTACTATTGAGTGTACTATTGGGTGATGTTTATCTATTTGAGCTTGAGAGTTATTTTTCTTGTTACCATGCTTATATTGATGTGTGGAGCATACAAGGTATGTGTATGCGTACACACATGCATGATGATGATAGACTATATGCACCAAATAACGCGTACATAATGGTACATAGGTAGATGTACCTATGCACACTCATGCACGAGTTGCTTATGCACATGGAACTATCTGATGGAATCAATGACATACATATGTATATGTATAGACATATTGCTCGTAGTCTTTTATCAACACCATGGTAATTGTGTATGATTTTGGTGTGTGAATCGAATGTATATATATATATATAAATGTATATACATATATCTATATATATATGTGTATCCATATACGCGTATGGTAGCAAGTGGACATGCCCATATGAATGTATCAATATATGTATAGATACACATACATGTACATAGAGGCATATATATAAATATAACAATGTGATTGCTATTTTGATGTATTCCTTTGTATATCGATTATATATACATGCTTTATGGACATATGATAAATACAAATATATACTAACATATACATATATACGTATACACAAATATATATAGTTATGTTATATATATATATATGAATACATTGTATATATATATTTAATAATATTTGCTTTGAGGTCGACTGTCTGAAGCAATGATTTTAAACTGATTATAGTGCTTTATATATTTGTCTTTGAAGTCGATTATCATGGGTGACTTAGTGGCCAAACTTTTTAAGATGGATACGAATGTGTTTCTTAAGCCGTATTTTATGCTTATTGTCAATCTAAAAGAGAGTTAGAATCTGCAAACTGTGCAAAAATTAAAGTCGATAATGGGAATAAGTCGATGCCATAATGAACCATGGACTTGGTCAACATAATTACCATGATGTTTAGCATCAATTTAAACAACTGTAAATATATTGAAACAATCGATGACTTTGTTTAAATCGATTTAATGAGTGAATCACCGCTCAACAAGACTTAGTCGATACTTTGGTTGTTGGCACACTCTTGTTATTGACTGTTTCTCTTGAGGATGAAACCACACCACCTTTGTATCCTTTAAATAATATAAATTTTCTTTATGTTTCCAGTCAAATTCTATCACATGGAGAGTTGATTTGGTCTCCAATTGTTGTCAAATATGAGGGATGCTTGTTGCTGTCAAAATCATGCCTTAATTGTAGGTAGTGTTGTTACTATATTGTTGTATAAATAGTAGTATGAGTTCATTTGTTTGGGATGCCTCATTATTTATCTTCTATGCATTGATTCTTGTGCAAAAGACTTTGTATTTTAGTGTGCTTTTCTATCTGCAATATTCTTTCAAAATAGTGAGGGAGAACCTTGACTATTAAGAGTTTAATTATCTTTTGAGAAGAAAAATTTGCCAACTTGAGAGTTAAGTATTGAGAGACTTGTTGGGGAAACAATATCGAGATAGTTGTTGTTCTAAAAGGTGTTCTGACTGCAGCCAATTGAATTGGAAAGCTTAAACACATGCATGGGAATATTCTACTTTTTTTTATTCTATTTTTGAATGAGCTATGTCTTGATTGAATTAGCTAGTCTTGTTGATGCTTGCACGTAGAGAAAAGTATTGTTTTCTTTGAAAGAAAAGTGGGAAACTATTTATTTTGAATGTGCATTGTTTGTAAGTACTCCATGATAGGAGAGACTGCTTGTCAAGGGTATTATTATACTAGACATAAGTAGATATGGGTAAAAGAGTATGTTTATCAAAGGTATTGTTATTATACTCGATATGATCAAAACATAGATAAGCTTAGGGAACACTCATAACTAGATAATTAATTATGCTAGATGGCTAGTAGGTTACTCCTAGGAATGATGTCTAGTGAAGGGAGGGAACTTGTACTTAGCTTATTGAATTGTGTTACCTTAGGTTGTGTCAATGAGGTAGGTTATCCTAGGGAGTAGCTTTCTCATGGAGAGGGATTACCTAGGCATAGATATAATGCTCTCAAGTCAAAATGAGCTTGCCATACTATAGGTGAACGGTAGACCATCACTCAATTATACTGAGTGAGAACACTTTGGCCAAAGTAGTGAGATTGTCCAAAGACTCCACTATAGATAGTGTGAAAGTTGTGACTCCACTATCAGATCACTGTGTCTATTTAAGTACATGAAGGGTACCTAGCATAGGTTATAAATCCTAGTCATGTAGGGAAAAACACTAAGCTTAGAAAGGTATGTCGTATAGGGTTACCCAACCAATACCTTCGTCGAAGGGAAGGGCTAGCTATCATTAATAAATGTGCGGGGGATCGCATATGAGTTTGTGGTTGGCGAAAAAGTGCTTGAGTGATGCTTCTCCTCCTTAATAGGTGACAAAGTACAAAGGTTTTGAAAGGCGGATTCTTGGACCATCTATATCTTATGCTATGAAGCTTGAAGGAGCTATGTATGTAGTTTTGTACTTTATTGGGAATATTGTACTTTGTGAAGTATTGTAATGGAATGGAAATACTTATTGTAATTTGTTACATCTTTTTTCATATATTTTCAATAAAGAAAATAATTTTTTTTATTGCGATGGTTTGCACATAGTTTATTTTTACTTGCACAGTAAAAACTTAGGAAAATTACTTCAATGAACATTTGGAATGTTACATGTGGTATTAGAGCTACCGGGTTTAGCTCTAGAACCTATGAGCTCATCATTCTTTCCATCCAATATTATGTAATGTTGTGAATTCTTGTGCCAAGATGGTGTGTCTTAGATTAACATCTCGAAAGTCAGTAATCAGAAACAAGCACTACCTCAAGGCCAAGAAGGAAAGAGAATCCGTCATTAGAACCATAGAGGGAACCAACTACGACAATGTTGTTTGGTTGAGTGACACTGAGACATTTAGTCACATAATTTCTCAGATCAATGATGTGAAGAGGAAGATGAAGATGGAGGCTATGTACAACAATCTACCTTCCATTTCACTAGAAAATTCTGAGTCATTATCACTTTCTAGGGATATGTCCTTGGAAGGAAGTGTCAGCCCGACATTCATCTTTAGGGACCCTAGAGTTCTTCCATGGCAGAAGTAATAGTAATTTCCTCAAGTAACGAGTCTGAGGGATATGTACCTCGAGATCAGCCAGATGTGAAATGGTCTCATGAACAAATTCCTGTGAAAAGGGTAGACTACATTGTTGATGACACCATATTGGCATTGAAACTCATAACTATGTATCATATGATAAATCTGAAGGCTACTATCCATTTTGGGATAGATATGAATAATTTTGGGATGAACAGAAAGATAGAGATGAGCAACAATCTTAGTTTGTAGGATATAATCCATTAAGTTATGTGTCAAAGAGTTAATTTGAGGGATAATATCCTCTCGACTATCTAAATAGTTGCTCCATGTAATCAAAGGATATTGAAATCCTTATGAAATGAATAACATTATTTGTTTATCAAAATCATGTGCTTAATCTTATGTGGAATTATTTATGAGCGTATGAATTCCATTTCTAATTTTTTCCATAAGATAGTTGATAACGTAATTTAGTCTAACATGGATGAAACATTCAAATAAAAACTGATCTTGTGAAGATGGTGGGGACATGGACCAATTCTGGCGATAGCTAAGAAGTTGGCCAAGGAACAATAGGAATTGAAGCTAGAATTGACCAAATTATTGCAAGGTTAGATAATATTGAACAAGAAAAGGCACAAGCTAGGGTTGAGAAAGAGGTTCCCATTAATGAGAATGAAGGTGAAAAATATTCTCATGGACATGATGAAACCCATGATCATGAAAAAGAAAGATCACCAACACCATCTGAGGGAAGAAATAAGAAGCATATGGCTTTTGAACTTTCCAAAGATATGAAGAAGATTGTTCTGCCCAAGTTTGAGGGAAGTGCTTGTGTGTAGCGTGATTTCCTACCCTAAATGATACAAAACAACATAAATGCAACAAGGAGAAATACACAATACAACACTTCGAGATAAGCCTAGTTGAACTTAAATAAAAGAAAGATAAAAGAAAGATTATACATTGTTCAAGCTGATCTTTTGGTTGGCCCTTTGATGTTGATTTCTTGTGTGCTCCTTGATGGAAACTAGACTAAAATGATATGCAACATTCTCTAGATTGGGTGGAGAATGCAATAATGGATGTGGGTGTTTTGATAGATGTATGAGATTGAATGGAATGTGTTGGTTATTTTTTAAGAACTAAATTGATCTCTAGAAATGCCGATGGATTTTTCCATTTCCAATAATTAGTAATACTAAAGGTATTGACCAATGAATGAATAGAAGATGCTAAACTTCTATTCCTACTCTTTGGACTCTGTGAAACCCGAGAGGGTGATCCCACAATGTATACCTAAAGACCTTTCATAATTACAATCAAATACATTGTTAATAATAGATTTCTCTCATGTTACCACTTAATAGTAACATTAAATAAGTTGGCAGCTTATTATGTTAATGTTATATAAGTTGAATATGAGAGAGAAGACACCTAAAAAATAAATAACAAAAGTGTTCCTCTTGAAATTTTATGGTTAAAAGATTGAGTAGCTAATGAATTAACACTGTAAATGTTACACTAATATCCCGCATGAATCAGTGTCTTTATCCAAAGCATAGAATTGATACCTTTTGACATAACCTAATAACAATTCAAATAATAACACATATAATCCCAAGAAATCTTGCATTACAACATTTCTCTATGATTTTTAGGATTATCACTTCTTACAAATATCCTAGCACATAGTAATTATAAGTTATCACTCTCATATAAGCATTTACATCAATTCATTAAATTGATAGGAAAACATGAAACTTAACATCCATTAGATAATGATAGAGACAAGTGAAAGGAATCCTTGACTAATTCCAATCATAACTCATAACACACATAAAAGGAGAGAGAATAACCATGAAACCGATATTCATTTGTATTATAAAATGCTATACCATTATCAATATTACATGCATAAGTATGAACTCCAAAAGAAACTTAAAACAAAGACTCTAAAACTTGCTTCGTATTTGTCTTGATAACACTAACAATATCAACTCAAAAAATTTCTAACTCTCGTGCTGCTGGTCCTGAATTCCTTCTTATAGAGATGAAGGAGCAAAACAAGCCTCAGACTAGATAGCACACATGTAATGATCCTATAGGACCACTTGCAGCAATATTCCCTTCCTAGTTACACTTGAGTCTTCAGGTGAAGCAAATAAACATGAGGTAGAATTATTCTCAACCTTCATGGAAAATAGGTCCCACCTTAAAATACATCATTAGTTTGTTACAACAGTTACAAGATATTCTCCATGTGCTCAAAATGCCAACTGTAAGAAAATCAAAACAACAAAACTTACGGAGCAAGGCACAAAAAGCAAAAAAAGGTCAAAATGTGTTAATTCACATTAGCACCACATACTAATCACTTTGAGTTTTAAGGAGAGAATAATATTTTACCATGTTATATCAAAATCTTAATCTATATTGTTTTCAGGCTATGTATTATTCTCCACTTGTCCATTGCTCTTCTTATTCATTTTGTATATCTCTCCAACCAAATATTGTATTCTTCTTCAGTGGGCCATTTAACATTCAATAAATATTGCACCTTAGTAGTATACTAGGAGTACCTTGCATCAATTAAAATGCTAGCTTCCTTAACAAATATATCAATCTTTGTTTCAATCTCCACCATCATATCAATATTTGAATTGAACAAGATATAATCGGTGACAAAAAAATGCATCATATCCGCTTCAAGCAACCCTCCCAAATCTTCCTTCTAGGTGTCAAACAAATGCAATTCACCTTTTGAATTCAATATTTGAGGCATACCATGATCCTCCATTTCCTTGAATTTTTTCAACTTACTTTGGAGATGTATTCCCAACTTTCCATGGACAGTAGTTACCTCATTTATTGAGTCAATAGTCTTCAAGATGTCAAGAATATTTGTGGGTGCCTCGGGATCCTCCTTTATTTTTGCATCATTTCTTTCCAATCCCTTTCCCTAGCAATCCAATTATTCCACTCATTCCTAAAGGCCTCTTTTACTTGTAGATATTTTGTATTTACTTCATGAATGTTTTTATATGTGGCCCATAAATCATTAGCCCTGTGGACCAACTTGGTCACCCTATGCTTAAGCACATCTCTAAAAATTTCATTGGCCACCCTCATTGTCTCTAATTTGTCCTGCTTGACATTTTCCCCTTCAACAGCCAACTTTTCTCTCAAATCATCAATTTTGAGTGCCAAAGTTTCCCTATCTTGTGTAGACATATCAAATGAAGAAAAGGAAGAAGGTTGAGTCATTGTCTTTTGGGTAGCTTGAATGGTATCTCTCATTCGACTCAATTCATTCAAAGCCTTATTATATTCCTTGAACAAAGATTCATATTTCTTTTGAGAAATATGTGCGGTGTCCACACTAAGCATTGCAACATGCACAGTTAACATAGCTGCCTAGATTGGAGTTATGTCAGTAGCTCTTTTGACCACTAGTGAACCAATGACTTCTTCAATAGGCCTAACAACCTCATGTTTTCTAGTATTAGGTGCCATAGACCAAATTGCAAGGGTATGCAACTTTGGACTATATCCAGAACCAAATACTTTATTCTCAAACTAATCTTCAAATATCAAAGCTTGAGGATCTCTTCTAATTGCATCATATGCTATGGCAGTTGTGATAGTACATCCTGGTAATAACATGATTCCACTGTCTTTAACAATTCTTCAAGCTTCAGTGGGAGTAATGGCTGCAATTTCAGCCTTAATCTTCTCTTCCTTTGCTTTCTCAACTTCCTCCTGATGAGAAGGTTCAACATTGACTCGAGTTGCTTCTAGTCTCTCTTGTATTTCCTTACTCCACTATTGAATCATAAAATCCTGAAACTCTTTGGTCTACACAAATTTATCATCAGCCAAAAATTCATCACACTCTCTAATTCTAGGATCATCATCATTTTCTTTGTCATACTGCTAGTGGAAAATCCTATCATGAGGAACATCTAAACTATGAGTCTCCTCAATATGAGGAAGGGGAAATTTTTGCTTAATTTCCTCATTTCTTGGCACATGTTTTGCCACTTGTTCTTTCTTGACCTCCTGAACATCTTCAAGTAGTTCTGGGACAGCCATGGCTTGTTGTTGTCGTTGTTTCTCTAAGAGGACGTGGGCTCTTTCTACAACCTCTTTTACTTTTACTTTAAATTTATCAAACTAATAGTCCCTTATCATAGAAAAGGCCCCCTCCAAGGGGTTTGCAATTTCATTGTATGGATTGATGTAAAAGGAATTCTTTTTCATAATCATCTCCTCAAGGTTTGTCATAGTTGTCCATTCCTTTTTCCTAACCATAACAACCTCATCACTTGTCAGATTCCTTAGTACACCATCTTTATAGAAAAATTCATGATGTATGATGCCTAAGTTCTTTTTTCTTCTTTTTCCTGCCACATATCCTTACGGATCAAAAAATCTAACCTCATCTATAGGCATTCTGAGATTATTCACCATAATGCCCAATTTCTCATACCCTTCAAGGGAAATGACCTTAAAATAAGCAAAAGAACATTGGGGGTATACCACAGAGCCCATTTTGTCCTTTTTAAACATTTCATAATCCATAGCCTCCATTTACCACATGAGCTTCATGAAAGCCAATTTTTCTAATACATACAAGGGTAAACAATGGGGTGCCAATTTAGCTCCATAAACCCTGATCAAAGTATATTTAGAATGCAAAAACCAATCGGCCCAATTATGTGTTGTTGTAGAACCTAGTATATCCTTTGGGTGCATAGAATCTAGGTGCCATACCCAATGAATCTAAGATACCATGTCTTACAACATTGGCAAACAAGATGTAGTTGGAATTGGAGCAATTATGATCCCAAATGTACATCCACATTTGCATAGGGATTGGCCTCATTTTCACTGTTCATAATCCTCAAATTTAGTTTCATTTTCCACTCATAATCTCCTTCCCACAAGAGCATGTGCATTAGTAAGGAATAATGAGGGAAAGATAGAGGGAGCGATTCCTTTTTCAAATTAAGAAAATCCTCATGCATTTGTTGGGCAACAAAATTAGCATAATCAAAACCAGTGTTTTGATTATATTCTTGTATATCTGCCACCATCACTAACAAATCAGGGGCTATTCTAACCTCAAAATCCTAAGCTAGCATTTGGTTCAAACAATAATAAGTTTTTTTGAAATAATCTTCTTCACACTCAAAAGGCTCAACATCTTGAACAGTAAATTTTTTCCTGCTCCTATGTCGCACAAGTATTGCTTCTTTGTATGCAAATTTTCTCCCTTGATATTCAACATACAAGTCAACATGCCTGAACTTTGTAGTGTAATTGGGATTCAACCCAATCACATCCACCATTTTATCCTTTGTCACCTCCATAATTATATCACCCTTCTCACTCTGGATCTTCCTGATAGTAGGGTCATAGTGCCTTGCTAGCTCCATCATTAAATTAACTTCCACAAACACATTTGGAACCACTAACCTTCCTAGGTTCAATCTCCACAAATAGCATGCAGGTTGACTAGAATTTCACCTATTGAAAGCATACCAAAACAATTTCCATCTACTCTGGGGCTGGGGTTTCTCACCAATTTCGCTAGCATTATCAATTAACCTAGTGGTAACAACAACTTGTCTTGTGGGCCTTTTACCAATTCGTGACCCTCCCTCTTTGATACCTCTAGAAGTTTCTTGCATAAACTTTTATGTTTCCTTCTTTGCACTTCTAGACCTTGTGGAAGCCACAGGGGTACCAGGCAAAGGGTTAGACATAGCTACTGGTTTGGGCTCAACTTCAGTTGAATCATGCTGAGTTTTAAGTTTTTTGAACCTTTTTTGCTATGGTTTCCTTTCCGGTCTAACACTAGATTCACTAGGCTCTAGGTCACTCATGCTTGTAAAGAAAATGGAGACTAGGGTTTACAATTCCTTACGGCCAAACAAAACCCTTCACAATTATGACAGGATAAAACTCTATTTTTGAATAGAACAACTTTCTTCCTAATTTAGATAGTGCTCAATTATCAAATTGAAATCACTAGAAAAGACTAAATTGCACTTTCCACCAATTTTCTTATCAGCTTTCAAGGGCATTCACCTTACTATCTTAATTAAAAATAAGTATTAGTTTTGCTTACCCAAATGAAAGCTATGCCACCCTAGTTGCAGATAATTTTTGGAGATTTCCTTGTAAATTCTTTGATCTCTGGTATTCTTTTTGCTAGCCAGTGAATTAGGATGCACGATAAACCAGATATCTACTTTCTGTTATGGCCAAGAGGGGAGCATGCCACCATTAATATTTGATAGTAAGTTTGTGTGAGTGAACTGAGAATTAGTCATTCAGTTCTAAACCTTGATCATTGATCCTTCAACTTTAAAACTGTATCAACGGTCAATAATCCACCTCGCTACTTTTCTTTCTGCTTTATACGAAATCCTTAGGATTCTGCCACATTGCCTCTTCATGTAGCAGTTGTCGCCAGTTGTTGATTCACTTCGTTCTTGTCCATCTTTATCAACGATGCAAGTGCCTCATGTGAAAAAATCTCAGCCCTTCAGATCTAAGGTCGGTTCCTCGATCTCATCCATATCCATCGCTCCTCGCTAGTTCAACTTTGCATCTTGACTTCCATCAACAACAAGAGATGTATGCACCACAATTTGACACGTACACCTGCATAACAATCAATGGCACAAAATATATCACAAATATGATGTAGTCAAGTTAGCAAGAGAAAAATCCTCATAAGGGACCATAACACTCATCTCTAATCATAACCTTAGCGCTAAAAAAAAATCCGTGAGATGCGATACAATTGGGAATTCATCATCTTTCTCATTGCTAATTGCAAACAATCTCTTCACAATATATTGGCAATGAGCGATGAAATTGTGATCATAAAGTGAGAGGTCATTGTTTATCGCTATTACAACTTTAAGAATTCAATAAATATTAGTGATACATGATCTCTTAAGAACCTCACTCATCGCTAATTTCAAGGATCAATTCGTGATGAGCCATATCAAAAGTTATTACCTCATCACTCATCGCTAATTTAAAGCATAAATTTCAAAAGTGATCAGCGATGAGCGATAGAGACTAAAGGTCGGCTGAACTTAAGTGAAAACTTTAATGCATGTGCTCAATAAGTTGTTTTAACGAAGGGGACTTCCTAGGATGATACGATAGATAAATAAAAACTTAAGAACCCAAAAATCATTATAACAAAGCTTTTTGAACTCATGACGAGGGAACCAACTGCCTAATATAAAATATTAAAATAGCGACCGACAACGGGCAATAGGGACTCAACGACAAAATAAAACACTCATTTGATTCCTAGGAAATAAATCCTAAAACCTTTCTAAATGCAACAAGGTTTTAAGAAGGGACATAAGAATTAAGGTTCCATCAGAATGCAAACTTGAAGTCCAACAATGGAGGATTAAAAATGCAAGTGATTAATGCTTAAGCTTGAGAGTGCTAGATTGTTTGAATGTGTGTTATGAGAAAAATGAGACCCAATCCTCTATTTTAGGGGAAGAGTCTCTAGAGATTTGAATGGCTAGGATTTAGCCAACATGGACAAGATAGAGGGTTGTGGTAAGTTGAGGACTCACAAGCCCTCACATCTTGCCATGTGGAAAATGAGTTGGAAAAAGGACATGTGAGGTGGAGGTACTTGCAAGTACCTTGGGATTAGGGGAAAATTTCCTCAAAAATTTTTTTGTCCCCATGTGGGACGGATGAGTGACAAGTGAGGAATTTTAGAATTCCTCACTAATCATCATAGGGAAGAGAGAAGTTGTTGGGACAATAAATATGAATTTTAAATTCACATGATTCGAAGTACCTCAAGGATAAGACAAGGTCCTCCTAAAGGAGGTCCTTGTCCCATGTGAGTGATGTGACTTATGAGAGCATTTAGAATTTCCCAACAACCTTCATAGGGAAGAGGGTAGCATTAAATGAATAAATGTAAATTTTTAATTCACACAGGGAAGAGGTCATGACTTAATAAAGAAAACACTTATAAAAGGTTGACTTGGAGGACATACCAGAAATGACATGAGAATTAGATTAAGGTTGTGCAAATAGGTGATTAAGAAGACTAATGAAGGATTAGAGACAAGTGGCCAAACATGGAGGATGCGACATTAATCTTGATTAAAGGTGTGCACATCCTAATCATGAATTAATTAACTGATCCATATTAGAAGAGGGTTATGGAGGATGTGACAAGGAGAGAGAAAAAAAGGGAATTTAAAATTGATTTAAATTTAAAAAGGCTAAATGACTAAATTAAATAAATTGATATATTTATTTAATTTAGAGAAGGGATGAAAGGTAAAGTATTTAATTGTTGAATTAAATACTTTAGTAACCTTAGAGGAAGGGGAAATATTAATTAAATAAGTAATTTAATTAACATTGATGAAATAGATGAATAAAGGAGACGAATTTGACATATGGGGGTGGTCAAATTTTGATGGCTACATTTTTCCCTTCTTCAAAATATTGTTAGAATAAAAATGTTTCGAAGAAAAGTAAAATGCAAATGACTCTATAGATGAAGTGACTAGAAAATGATGTCCTAGCATGGGAGAAGTTGTGTGAGCTATCTAAATGGTGGGAAATGCAGGGAGATGCCCCAATCTCGCAAGAAGATGACCATGTCAGAGGAGTGGAGGAAAATAGTAGGGTATGCCCCCTCGAGAGGGCGGTTGGGGAAGAAAAAGGGGCCCCAGGAAACTTCTTGATATAAGGAAATGGAGGGTACCATGGGATAGAGCATGAAAAACAATAAATATTGGATTTCGAACAAAGTCAAATGGACACATGGTGTGCAAATGGTGGCCCCGAGAAGTTAAAGGATTAGTTGAATTAAAAAGAGGTTAAATAAAGGATAAAAATACCCTTAACTTAAAAAAGTTAAAAAAAGGAGGGAAATGTTATATATAGTAATTTTAGAAATTACTATTCCTCATTTGCACACCTGGTAGTTGAGTGAGAGAGAGAAGAGAAGGAGATGAGGATGCTAGAGGACTATGATGATGAAATCATCCATCGAGGGGACGGGGTATGGCGGTTCTTCCATGAGCACGTGATTCCACACCAAATTAGTTCCAAAATCCTCTTTGTGATTTTAAACATTTTTTGGTGTATTTTTGAGTTTTAATGCATTTTAAGAACATGGGTTTTGGGATTGGGGTAGAGTAGAAAAATGGGTAGGTTGCAAAATTTCAATTTCACCCATTAGGTAGACAAAATTGCTTATTTAGAGGCAGGGGAAAGGGGGGGAATTTGACTAATTAGTGGGTAAATTCACCCAAAACATTAAAAAAAGTTCCCAAAAGGGGGGGGAGCATCAGGTAAGGGTGGACTTGCCCTGGAATCGAACAAATCCACAAAAAAATAGGTTTGCCCCAATGGGAAATTGTGCCTGCAAGGGGTGATTGTGCCCAAGGATGGGTGATTTTACCTTGTAGAGGTGCGATTGCACCCTTTATAGGGGCGATTCTACCCATTGGTGGTGAGTTGATAGGCTTGCTCATCCGCCAGGTGGACTCACCTGCCTAGGAGGTGGACGGATCCACTTGTCGGAAGGGTGGGATCGCCCACTCGCAGGGGCGGGTGGGAGCACCTGCTAGTGGGGCACTGGGGCTCACCCGAGCGCAGGCAGGCTCACCCACACTCCGGCGGGCTCACCCATGCTCGAGCGGGCCCACCTGTGCTCGGGTGAGCTCACCCAAATACACACGGGCTCGCTCGTTTGAAGGGCAGGCTTACCCAAGGGGCAAGGAGGAACAAAGGGAAAAAACACCCATAAAAGGGGTTGGATAAAAGACAGGAAGATTGGGAAAATTTCCAAAAAAGGGGGGGGGGAATTGTTGAGAATACAACCTAGGGTCGGGAAGTGTAAAAGAGGGAAAGATGAAGAAAATGGTGAGATGACTGACAAGTTGTGTAGCGTGGATGCAGCGGTTTGAGATCTTGTAGACGCGAGAGAGGAATTCAGAGGTGTTGGAGGCGACCATGGTACTATGAATGGGGAGGATCATGAGGCGTTGTCACGAGCGGGTCTTCTGCACATGCTGGGGTATCCCACAGTGAGAGTGCATTGAGCACTGCTAATGAATCTCATAAAGAGATGGAGCTTTGAGACTTCAAAATTTTGCCTCCTGACAGGGGAGATGACCATGACCCTCGAGGATATGTGGAGGATTCTACGACTACGTAGGTCGTTGGGTGAGCACGACGAGATCAAAGGGTGAGGTGTTGGATCAAACCCTATGGATCCTATTTGGGTGAGAGGACTAATTGGTGTAGAGGATGGTATTGGATGTGGACAGATGCTTGGGGTTGGGGGTACCACTGCTACCACTATACCTGTGCAGATTGATTAGGGGACTGCTGATACCAGATAGGAGTGGACACTTTTGTAGTCTTAATTACATGGAGGTTATTCGAAACATCATGGAGCAAAGAGAGGGGGAGTTCGCATGGGGTCCATACATGTTGGCTTAGCTATGCAGGGATATGCACGTTGTGTGCTATCGAGGGGCTCTCAGTATTACACAGGTGATGCTATTACAGATATGGGTTTGGGAGTACATTGGCATGGCCAGGCTAGGAGTGGTGATGAGAGGGGTGTAGAATCTAACATTACCAATGGCATATTAGTATGGGACAAAGCATGGATGGGTGTGGCATTATCAAGGCTTCAGTGATTTGGATGGATGGAGGAGGATGTTGGATGATTTTCAGGAGGATCAGATAGTGTGGAGGTCGTACATGATATGACAGTTCTCTGGATGGAGGAGAGATAGGAGAGACATAGGGGATATTTCTGTGCAGTATCCTACATAGTTGGCAGAGAGCCGTATATAGTGGAGCTACATACGCCAGATCGAGTGTTGAGACAGTTTGGGCTTCAACGGAACATTCCTCATAGACCAGAGAGATTCAGGAAGATCACACGTGAGCGACCATGGGGGGAGCAGATTACTGCCAAGTTTGTGAGACAATAGTGGGAGGAGCTGATGGAGGTATCATACCTGGGCAAGAGTGGAGGGAGAGTAGATGCAGGATTGACAGTTAGATTCTCCGCATGGTATTCCCATCACCGACCCACATAGATTACGCCAGTGGAGCCGATTACAAAGGCACTTGGTTTTGGGCTAGAGGATGAGCTGAGACTGGTGGGATAGAGGAGGGGGAGGAGGTGAGGACAATAGAGGAGAGGCCAGGGGGAGGCTGAGGTAGGAGGTTAGCAGGAGAGAGGATAGGAGGCTGAGGCAGGAGGTCAGTAGAGGAGGGTGAGGAGGGGGAGACAGCGGATGAGAGCCCAAGAGTAGGTCGACGCAAAGGAGGAGAGAGATGAGGCAGAGGTGGAGGTGATGGATGTGGATGTTCCTAAGATTGAGCCATTGGCCATGGTACCACACATACCAGAGGATTTGGTTGTACTGTTGAGAGGGGTCATGGTGAGACTACAGATCACCAAGCAAAGACTGAGGGATTTAGAGGCTGCGAGGTGCAGACTAGAGGCCAATGTGAGCATGCTACGAGCAGAGGTGGCCATGGTGTGGGTAGAGGGGTAGAGGGACTATGAGATCCTAGCAGATGAGGCATCATGATGCATAGAGGAGATACAAGTAGAGAGGGATGGCTTGCAAGCCAAGATGAGCCAGCTATGAGTAGAGGTGACTCAGCTAGAGGGAGAGGTGTCTAGAGAGCATGAGGAGGGGGTGGTAGTGAGATGGGAGTGATATAGGCTAGAGGCAGAGGTGACTATACTACAGGCAAGGGGACAACGAGAACCCAGAGGAGTGAGACGAGCTCTGCAACAGAACCGAGGTAGTAGAGCAGATAGTAGGAGACATGGGGTTGATGTAGGAGAGGGAGGAGGCAATGAGTGCCTAGGTACAAACCATACAGAAAGAGCGAGATACATCACAGACACAGGTGTAGACCCTGCAAGGTGAAAGGGACATGACAATGGCATGGGTACATGTTGTGGAGAGAGAGAGAGAGAGATGTAGCACAGACACAGGCACAAGTAGTGCAGGGTGAGGGTGGAAAGATGGGGGCAGAGGTGAAAAGATTGTAGGCACAGGTATAGGCTATGCAGGATGAGAGGGACAGGGCTATAGATCAAGTGTCTCAGATGTGAGCAGAGATTGGTCAGTTGCGGTTAGCATAGGACACATGGGCATAGGAGAGGAGATCCATATACAGATTCCAAGACAGATATAGAGAAAAGCGAGATTCAACCAGGTATTAGGCTGCAAAGCGGGACAAGTACATGCGAGAGGCCAACAACTATATGGCGGCCTACTTCATGGCAGTGCTAGACCATGCACAGTGGGTGCCTTCCTACGTTAGAGCAGTGCCATAGATGCCAACACCATCCCTTCAATAGGGACACACACCCATGGGTATAATAGCTATAAAGATACCCCTCCATGGAGAGGAGTTCCAGACTCACCATAGAGGTCAGATGTGGGCATCTCATAGTAGAGAGGACAAAGGACAAGTGACAAGATACCAGTTTTTGACAGGTGCAGGATGGGTGTATAGTACAGAGCAGTAGAGATCAAAGTTAATTCAGAGCCTTGTACTTGTATTTTATTTGATGAGTACCGATGTATTTTGATGATATGATGGACATTATATTGGATTATGGGATGGAAATTATATTTTTATTTTTTATATGATATGCGACAACTCTTATTGACACTATGTTATGTGTATGTGATGGATGATTTATTTATGCATATGTGTGTGTTTATGATTTTATGATGGATGATCATTATGATGCGATGTATGTATACACTTATGATGATATATGTTTATGTTTATATGGATGATATGGATGATATGTATGATGACTAACATGTATGATGCAGGATGTGATGAATGATTTATGGTTTTAGATGCTATGGGTATGGATCTAACAATTTGTAATGTACGTGGTGATGCATGCTATGTGTTAATGATATGGACTAATATGGAAATGAATGGATAATAAAATGAATCTAAGATGCTTAGAATAACCAAATATGATTAATCTAAACAACTTAATAAACATGGGATAATAATGCACATGGGATGAAATGCAACATACCTATAATGTAGGATGAGATGCAATTAAATTCCTTACAAACACTAATAGATAAATGAAATGCAATGTGGACGGTAGATGGACTTTATTTGAAATCATGCTTGCTTTAGCTTATACAAAATAAATATGTGTGGTATATGAGTGAGATGGCCTAACGTGAAATGAAATGCATCATGAACATGAGTGTAAATAAGGGTGTGCATAGTGATGAGGGTCAATGGTAGGTGTATTGTACACACTTTAGTTTAGTGGCAAGTACTTTCCCTATAATCAATACAAAATTAAGGGAAGATGGGTGTGAAACTGCACCTGTCAAGAACAGTAGGTATCCTGAGAAGAATGGGAGATGAGGGGATGCTTGTTTGCACAACCAACATCATAGGTCATAGGCCGGGTATGGATGCAATGCAATAGAATTGAGCATGAAATGAAATCCTAATGTGATTTTCCATTTTTGGAGCACTAGTTTTTTCTATAGCATAAGACACCAAGTGCTAGGGTATGTGGAACCAAGGTGGATTAGTGTCTAATGCATGAAACAAAC